>APFE030322338.1:0-17336 GCA_000404065.3 Pinus taeda
TAAATATTTATGTGTAGCCATAAAAAATCTCACCTACCCTATAAAAAATTAAAACCCTAAATACACCTATATATCTAAAGAAACTCTGAGCTCTAAACTAACCCAAAGTGTCAAATTCAGAAAAACCAACTCATAGTAACCGGCTTTGATAACAAACCAAAACAAGAACCACATAAAAACCACCTAATTTTGTTTTGATAAAATCATGCACAAATTTTTGTAAATCCAAATCACTTATCTTAAAAATTCTCTATAATTTTTTTAGGAGTTGTTTTTAGTGCGATTTTTTGGAGATTCCGGTGATGGAATCCGGCGGAAAAAATTGAGGTTAAATCTTGATTTGTATTATCTAAAATGGTTTTTTAACTCCATATTTGGATTCAGCACCCTGAAAAACCTCTAGGACGCTTTGATTGTGCAGAAATTACCTATCAAACTTGTGATTTCAATAAATTGCTACTGGATTTTAGAGAAATTTGACCGAAAAACCCCACAAAAAAACCTCCAAAAAATCTAGCTAGAGACAACTGCATTTTTTTATAAAGTTAAATCTATATTTGAAATTCTTGAACAAACTCCAAGCCCGCCTACACGAAGCCCTCGAAGTCGCCCTGTCTCTGACAGCGACAGGTAACTAGCTTATTTGAAATATTCCAGGCCTCCATAGTTTAACATTTGTGCCACCTGATCTCAATATAATAAATATTTAATTTTGAAATATTTAAATAATAAAAATTCTTTTCATATTAATCTATAATTTTAAATTTTTATTATATTATATCATAGAGGGGTAGGTGAGATTTTTTTAATGATTACATATAAATATTTATATTAAAATATATAATTAATTATTATTATTTTTTTTTAATTATTATTATTATTAATATTATATATTATTGTTAAAAGAAAAATAATATAATTAATTATTAATTAATATAATATTTATATGTAACCATAAAAAATTCTCACCTACCTCTATTAAAAAAAATCAAAACCTTGTTTCAAAATAAATACACCTATATATCTAAAGAAACTTTGACCTAAATTAACCCAAAGTATCAAATTCAAAAAAACCAACTCATAGTAACCGACTTTGTAACAAACCACAACAATAACCACATAAAAACCATCCAATTTTGTTTTGATAAAATCTCGCAAAAAGTTTTATAAAACCAAATTACATATCTTAAAAATTTCATATAATATTTTTATAATGTTAAATCTGTAGTTGAATTGAGGCTTAGTGATCCATAATAATTCGAACCAACTAGTGTGGTTCATCGTCATGACAAGTTGAAAAAACAAATCATCTTTGCCAGTTAAATACATTGAGTAGAGATCGTCATGACAAGTTGAAAAAACAAATCATCTTTGCCATTTAAATACATTGAGTAGAGTTACCAACGGCTAACAGGACAACGGCTAAATTTGACTGGGGACTAGGATCAAACAAACTAGTCCCCAGTGAAATTTAGCCATTGTCATGGTTAGCCGTTGAAGCTCCGCTCAATGTATTTAATTGGCCAAGATAGATCTGTTTTCTCAACTTATCATGACTATGAACCACACTAATTAGTTTGAAACAAATAGACAATAATTTCCTGAATGTGATTTAAGCCGAATTTCTTCATAAATATTAAGTCTATCTTTGAAACTTTTTAAACAAATTGCGAGCAGACCTCAGTACACGAAGCCCTCGAAGTCGCCTTCTCTCGGACAGCGACAGGTAACTAGCTTATTTGAAATATTCCAGGCCTCCATAGTTTAACATTTGTGCCACCTGATCTCAATATAATAAATATTTGACCGCTCCAAATTTCATTTTCGTGAGATATGTGACCTGCGGACGCGTCCCAACACCAGGCCCACCTGCTTTCCTTCCTTGGACCATTCATAGCTCTAGTTCTTGTTCTTAATACAGTCTGGACCATTTTTTTTGGTTCTTGAATATAGTCCTCAATCGTTTCAATCCATGCGAATCTCAGATATTTTTCCAAGAATATGATTGACGCCACTGCCACAACAATGGACGCTAACCACAACAATTTCCAATCCGCCGATCGACGCTACCTCGCCCCCCATTGTTTTACTCAAGTCCGATTCTTGGACTCGCCCAAAGTTGAGATTCCGAAGCTCAGCGATCGTCGCCAACAGGTTCTGTCGGATTTTCATCGACTTGTCGGATCCTCGAGAAGCACTGTTGACAATTGCAGCCCCCCTTCGCATTTTCCTCAGCACTGCGAGGGGCTCTTGCAGGGAAGCAATTTAAGGTCAGTGCCGCCAGTGTCTGGTGCCTTCAACGCCACGGCTCATGTTCTTTTATCAAGTCTTTCTGTTCTTCAGCAAAAGGCCCGACAACTGGAGGCATTCGTTCAAGAAGGCTGCCATGATCAACCAGGGATCGTATCCTCGATCCTGTATGAACTTATCCTGACAGCCGCATCAGTTTTAGCCTCGGTTCGAAGTCAGAGAACTGTGAATCCGACACCAGTCGACTCTGCTGTCGATCTTGAGGGTTTCGGTAAAGTTAATGTTCAAGCCGAGGCGGGGAAAGAGGGGTTACGGTTAGGGTTCAAGAAACCTGATGGAGCTGCTAAAGGTATCGGAGCAGAGGTTGCGAATTCGAACAATTCGTCTCAGGATACCGGGAAAAAAATTGAAGAAGTGGACAATCGGGTTTGCGACATCGTGGAGATGAAGGAGAGCGACATCCTTGCCGAGCACACGCATTTTTGCCAGATCTGCGGCAAGGGTTTCAGGCGCGACGCCAATGTTCGGATGCACATGCGAGCCCATGGGAACGAATATAAAACCCACCAGGCGCTCATGTCAAAACCCTCGGCGCCCTGTGGAGACTCCCCGAGGAGGTATTCGTGCCCGTTCGAGAGATGCAGGCGGAGCAAGAACCACCGGAACTTCAAGCCGCTGAAATGCATCGCTTCTTTGAGAAACCACTACAAGCGGAGCCACTGCCCGAAGATGTATACCTGCAACAGGTGCAACAAACAGTTTTCCGTCGTCGGAGACCTGAAAACACACGGGAAAATCTGCGGGCACAATCAGTGGCAGTGCTCCTGCGGCACCACGTTCAGTCGGAAGGACAAGCTTTTCGGTCATGTCAGCCTGTTCGAAGGTCACCGTCCAGTGCTTCCTTCCGGTGAGGCATCGGCCAAATCGGAAGAAGAAAATAGCACCAGGGGTAACGAAAATCGGCCGAATTATTTTGTGGGAGATGTTGCAGGCCTCGTTAATAACAGCCAGAGCTATGGCAATTCCTGCAGCGATGAGATGCTGCTTTGCGCGTGATCGATCCAGCAAAACGACGAGGTCGGTAGGTTCTGTAAATCTGACGTTTTTGGGGAGGTTTCTCATGGTAGTTTGTTTGGTTAGATGCCTTCTCTAGTTTGTTTTTGGGATTTTCACAAAGTCCATTTTTCTGTACCAGCACCGACAGCTTGCAATGGGATCGACTCCCTATATAAAATTATATTTATATATATAAAATTATAGGTATATACCAGAGAGTGTACTCTTAAAAAAACTCACATATTAGCCTCGAAATAATGGAAATGTTGGTAAGATTATGACAAAATTTTGTAGAATTTTTTTAAGAACTGAGTTATAGCGGTCATATAGCTGTCAAATTGTTGACAGGGCTGAATCTATTTTCACTTTTAAAAAACACGATTCAAACACTTTAGTATTTTGATTTTTTGAATTTTTTTTAATAGGATTCTAGCAAGAAAAATCTATTGCTATAAGATTGACTTTCTATATAAAAATTATATGTATATACCATTAAAAAACACGATTCAAACACTAGCATTTTGATTTTTTGAAATTTTTTTAATCAGATTAGAAAAATCTATTGCTATAAGATTGACTCTCTATATAAAATTATATGTATATACCATAAAGAGTAGTGTAAAAACACTCACAAATAAGTTTTGAAAATAATTGAAATTCTGGCAAGATTATGACAAAATCTGGCAGAAATTTTTGAAATTTTGGGTTATAGTTGTTGAACTCTGGTATTTTTCTGGCAAGATTATGACAAAATCTGGCAGAAATTTTTGAAAAATTGAGTTATAGTTGTTGAACATTAGGATTTTGTGTGCCCCAGGGGTTTTGATGGTGCTTAATCCATTTCCACCATCAAAAAAATGTAAACACTCCAGCGTTTTTTTTACCAGATTCTAAAAAGAAAACTGTCATAAACAAAGCCATTAGTATTATCATATATTATTATTATCCAATTTTAAGGTCACAATTAAAACACCAAATTGGTGTATGAGACCCCCTTGTTTGTGGGACAAGGGTTTGTAATGTCCATAAGCAAAGCCATTAGTATTATCATATATTATTATTATCCAATTTTAAGGTCAAGGTTAAGCCAGACATCAAATTGGTGTATGAGACCCCCTTGTAATGTCCATAAACAAAGCCACTAGTATTATCATATATTATTATTATCCAATTTTAAGATCATAGTTAAGTCAAACATCAAATTGGTGTATGAGACCCCTTGTAATGTCCATAAACAAAGCCACTAGTATTATCATATATTATTATTATCCAATTTTAAGATCATAGCTAAGCCAAACATCAAATTGGTGTATGAGACCCCCTTGTTTGTGAGACAAAGGTTAGTAATGTCCATAAACAAAGCCATTAGTAACTTCTGTATTCAAGTTTTTGTGATCCATAATGAATTAAACAAAGTCTTTCGGTAGAAATCACATGAGAGAATTTTTTGGCCTACGCTTTTCGAACCAACAAGTGTGGTTCATCACCTTGATGATGAACCACACTTGTTGGTTCGAAACACGTTGGCCAAAAAATACTCTCATGTGATTTCTGCCGAAAGACTTTGTTTAAAGCCATTAGTATTATCATATATTATTATTATCCAATTTTAAGGTCAAGGTTAACCCACACATCAAATTGGTGCATAAAACCCCTTGTTTGTGGGACAAGAGGCCTACTTCCACATACTAATTTGACCTGCTATATCTACAAAAACATATATACTCTAACCAAAGTTTTAAATAAAAACCTTTTCAAAAAAACACATGCTCTTAATCATTATTATACATAATACATATATCTAATTTACCTTTATATATAATATATATGGCAGAACCTACTTTGATATATATACAATGTGTATGAAAAAATCTAACGTTGTTATTCGTATTTTCTTTTCAAATATAATATAATTTTACCATTTGAATAAATCAAGAATAGAATATTTTGAAATCCGATAAATAAACTTTTAAATTACTCTTAAAATATGCGCTCCGCATAAAATTGTGCATGCAAATGTGCTTATTCATTATTCTATCAGGTGGGCCTATTCGTTTCTTTATAACCATGAGAACATGGAAGTGCTTCTTAATATTATTCAAGTGTCTTTTCATTGTTTATTTAATTTTGATTCGCAACAAAGTTCGGCTTAATTTTATGGTTAACTTCCGCTCCCTACAAACTATGGCTTTATTTTATTTGGTAAATAAATAGTTAGATTTTGAAAATTGTTTTGAATATTGATTATAGTTTTATTTTAGGTTGTTGTTTTTTGTTATGAATATTGGTAAATAAATTTATTATTTTTATTTTATTTTATTTGGAGATGTATTTTATATGTCATTATGAGAGATAGGTGTATTTTTTGTACTCAATCTAGTGGGCCTCTCACCTTGCTTCATAGTTCTCCTTCACTAATTTTGAGTTTACCTATCTGAGCTACCCTCCCTTTCTCTCTATCAGTTGTCTGTCTTTCCCTTTTGTCTTGGTCATCCTCGATATTCCATCACTCTCCCCTAATTCACCTATGCATGGCTTACTACCAGTCGTTTGACGTCCCTCTTTTCTCTCTTTGCCCCATTTTCCTTCTTGGTGTCACCTCCATTCCCCATCAACGATCATGTCTCCGCAAAAGAGCGACGTATTGCCATGGGGGCTTCACTTGGGAAGCAATACCGTATCACGTGGGTTCATATTGGGGGATATATATTGAGGAAAAAATGGCATAATATATTAAGAGATATATAGGAGGGGAAGAATTTTTATATTAGCAAGTATAAAAAATGGAGCTCAAAGTTAATGAAAAATATAAATGGATATAAAAAAATGTTAATGAAAAAATGGATGCCTACAATATCTAGTGAAATTAGGGGTTTTTTAAATTGAGAATGTGTATTGGGTTCATATTGGAAAGGGGTTAAATAATGTGATTTTTAGAGGTATTTTCCAATATATAGTCAAATTAAGGGTATTGTTTAATATGTCATGTATGCATGTGATATGTCATAGGTTCATTGAGTGAAGCTCTTGTGCATATTACCAAGGATGGGTCACTTAGAGTATGTACACACCATCATTTTGAGGAAACTACTACCCAGTTTCATAGTTTCGTGATCTTACCCTGGGCCCCATCCAAGATAAACTCGTCAGTGCTAAGAGTAAAGGAACCTCTTACAAGAATAATCTCTTGGAAAATGGTTCTTACTCAAATGGAAGATTGGGTACCAAACATCGAGCCTGGATGCTTCAACCAATTCATGCACACAATGGTTTTTATTAGCATATGAAATTGATTCTTGGCAAGGTCCTTTTGGATAGGTTCAAGCATCAAGCACATATTCTCCACTCTATGGAGCACTTCATCACCACATAAGCGAGTTAGATTAGAGGTTAGAGTTCTTATAGAAACACCTTGGCATGCCACCCGTGACTATAGGCACCCCTAGAGACTACAAGGATCCTATCTAGGTAGCAACTATACATTCAAACCCCTCCACCTACTCTTTTGTTATCTTCTTGGTTTTCTCGTTTCTTATCTTTTTTGTTTATTCCAAAGTCGAAAAGGCCTGTTGGACTTCTAAGTACTTTGATATCTTATGACTCTATATGGAGAGTAAAATTTTGGCTATGGTTTGGTCTTCCTAGCTAATGACCAACCTAAAACTTTCATAATTTTATCTACACATTTGTTTAGAAGGAAACACAAGATTCATCACACAAAAAAAATATTAAAAAACATTATAAAACATCAATAATCCTACTCACTCAGTTCATTGTTGCTGAGAGGCACATTCTACAACCAAGTATGAGGCAGATGGGAGATGTTTAATTCCTTCTATACTCAATTCTACAACCAAGTATGAGGGAGATGGGGATGCTTAATTCGTTCTATGCTCAACTTGGAGTTAACATGCGTTCATTTTAAAATAAAAATAAAATATTTTCTAAATAAAAAAAACTGTGTTGGCTATAATAAAAAACAAAAATAAAGATACATGTTTAAATAGTTTTCATTAAAAGTATCATAACTTAATATAAGGATATGTGGTAAAAATATTTCACTCTCACTATCTACCATAAATTAAATATTTCTTCTTCTTTTTCAACTACCCTAAATTTAATATTTCAATATCCATGTGAAGTAACTTAATTTCATATCAATTCTAGAGAAAGGTAAAATGATTATTAAAAAGAAAAAATAACTTAGATTTACACCTTTTAGTGTGAGGAAGATACATAGTTTTTATACTTCTTAAAATTATTTCAATATGGAATCTGTATAAACTATTTGAAGATCCATTTTAAACAATTTACTTCAATATAAAACATGGAAAGTTAAATTAAAAATAAAAGAAAAAATACTTTTCTTTTTGTAAGTTGGCTAAGAACTTAGTATTTACCAAAATTGATTTACATAGAGTACAAGCTAAAGTGAACTGGAAAAGCGTGTGTTCAGATAAGTAATTGTCTACAAAATGCCTATTCTAGTCTAAAGAAAACTTAAGAAGGACCACCTTCCCATGAAAGGGAAACCAAATTATCCCTTAAAAGATTCATATAACAGTTTGAAGCAGTTGAAAATGAAGGAAACACTGATATAATAACTTCAAAATTCGCTGGAAAGTTTGAAATAACTATGAAAACTAGAAGACAGAGACATATTAAGCCTTTCCTAGAGGAGTTTAAGATCCATGATGTGTGTGAACCTGGACTCGGTCATGTTGGTTGCTTGGTGCTAGAACCTTTTGAGTCTAGTGGTGCTTCGATTTTTCCTTTATTTCTTGTTCCAGCATGTCCATAGAGGTTGGGAGCCACTACAGTCTGCAGGTCCCTCATTCTTTTCCTAAGTCACTGGAGGGCCACGATTGGAAAGATTAGTCGTCTAGTGAGAGGAGTCCATGGCTATTAAGCTTTCCTTCGAGCTAGTGAACGTTGGAGTTGGCAAGAGGGGAGGAAATTCAATGTTGATTAATGTGGAGATAATTCACAAAGAAAGGTGTGTATTATTTAGATTGACGCTAACTTTCACCATTTTGTGCTTAGCTCCTTCACTAGGTTCTTCCATGTTCTAGAGTTGACGAGCTAGCAGGTTTCTCAATGCCTAATGCCCATTTCCCAGACGTATTTTCTAATCTGCCTTTATAGCAGCAACCAAACGATGAATGTGGGGCGACATTTCTCGATTGAATAACTCCTCCTCTTGGCCATGTCGTGGGAGAGGTTGCCGCCCTCATCCTTTTCCACTATGTCTTACTCTACCATATTCTCGGACCATTCTTGCACTCTTGGTGTGATGGAGCTTGCTAATTCTAAGTACACTTACATTGCTCCCCCTTTTGAACCTGATGCCTGCATGAGAGAATGATGGAGTGATTGATTTAGTGGGAGAAAGATTACCACTGTAAGGAAGATGTTAGAAAATAATTAATGGAGCAATGAAACACATACAATACTGCGAAAATATAAACATAGAAATGCATAAAATAAGAGAGACATAGAGCTATGTGGTTCAACAAATTTGGGTTACATCCATGGAGAAATAGTGAGTCCTTCCTTTTATATTATCCATCAAAATGAAGAGATATAACCTACAATAGAGTCATTGTAATTTCCTCTTCTCTCTCACAAAGTCTCATTTGTTTTTCACTTAGAATAATGATACACGTTCACAATACAATTCCCTCATATAAACTGAGGGTTTCCTTCTAGGGAAAAAACCATAAATTAACATAATTTCTACCATCAAATAATCCGCTTAATGAACAATCCAAATTGACTATGAAATTACAATATTTTACAAGGCAAAATTTCATCTATATTTAGCTTTAGAGGCACTGCCCCTGAACCCTCGCTATGGGCCTGCTAGCCCCCGAATCCCCCAGCTGGGCAGGATAGTCCCCCCCGGACCCTTGCGGGTGGACTTGTGCGTGGGGCGGTGTATAGTCTTCCTGCGGTATACAACTGGCCGAAGCAAGACCTCTATAGGAAGATAATCATGCTCCACGTCCAATAGAATATATTGTGTCAAATCCAAAGAGAATGTTCACGATGCCATCGTGCATCCATTACTGAGTTGAATTGAATAAGACTCACAGTGCATGGATGTCATCTGGTATCAAGATCAAAGGCGAGTTGCGTGTTTGTCATACAACCTCTGACAGGTCTCGATCAATGAGCGTACACCTGTATCTATAAAAAGTAAAAATAATGTTAATAATAATACAATCTTTTAATTTCTCAAGAAAAAGATAATTGAAAAAAAAAATCACTTACTTTGTAATAAGATTAATATGGCTAAGATGTGTAATTCATTAAATTATTAATATACAATTAATATGTTACATTTATAAACAAATAATAATAATAATAATAAATGTGGTTTTAAATAAAACTATTTAATACTTAGAGTTAATTTATATTGAAATTATTTGAAAATATATTAATAACAAAAAAAATATTCACAAGGACCATAAATAAAATATTTCAATGATCATATTAAGTATAATGTTTCTACGTCAATTATGTATAAATTATATATAGTTTTAAAAAATTGAAAAAAAAAATATTTTTTTGTGGTTAAGATATTTCAAGTAGTCTTAGTATTCTACCTTTTGTAGCATTTTGAGATATATTTTTCAATCAAAATTGTCTAAAATCGGACAAATGTTTTTTAGGTTGTAAGTTTAAGCTATGTGCTCTACACTATCCAAGTGTTCAATAGGATTTTTCATGTCTTTCAATCCATTTATGTATTAAAAAATGCAATATATATATATAAGTATATATATATTAGATATATATATATATATATAATATAATATAATATTATATATAATATAAACACCATTGGATCTACCAATAATCTACTATTATCTACCTATTCTATTATCTATATATATTATATATTATATAAAATATATATATAATATATATTATATATATATTATATATAAACCAACAGGATCTATACCAAGGATTAATCTTCTTGAAGTATAACAAAACCATCGAATCTATCAAAGATCTAATCTCTTAGGGTATAAACATTTTTTCAAAGTTTTTCAATTAAAAGTGGTTTACACCTTAAGAAATTTGATTTTCTTTGTCTGCTAGATTAGTGATCCAAGATATATTAAAATTAAATTAATTAATATTATTTGAATTTTATTTAAATTTAAATTTTATTGTAATATAAAAAAATTAATTAAATTATAAATAAATTTAGTAAAATCTAAAAAATATAATTTCTTTTTATTTTAAAATTATTTCAATTATTGTATTTATATATGCCCAAGGGTTAGCTCAGTGGATCTAGAGCTAAAGTGAAGTTCTTTGATATTTTTTGCCTAGTTGTTGTTGATCATCAAATCAACTCTCTTAATTTCTTTAGAGTGAGTCTCATAAACCTCGTAATCATGGATGATGATTTACTAAATTCTTATCACTCTATGAAATGTGAAAAAAAAACTCCAAATTTCATGTACTCTTATTCTATATATATATATATAATTAATTTAACTTCATAATATTGATCATGGTTTCATCTTGGTAACACCAAATTATGAAACCAAGAATTCATTTTTAATATAAGGCTTTTTTTAATCCAACTCTTTGATTATCCTTTTCAAATTGAAAGTCCTACCATTATTATCCATTATGCATTTTTTAGATATATTTCCTTCTTCATTCATAATTTGAGATTTTGGATCATGCCAATTTATTTCGAGCTTGATAGTTATACTGTGTGATAATAGGAAATTGGATAAGAACCAAACCAACTTGGCCTAAACTTACATTTCAACCTTTCTTAAACATGAAACTTAAATTTTATTAGCTTGATTAAAAAATGGAATTCAATCCCTCGAACTTTTAATATTGCCTATTAATTTTTAAATATATAATAATTGTTTATCTGTGAAAATTTATAAAATTACAATTTTTTTTTATTTTTCATTTTCCCCACTATTATATTTTAGGTCAGTGAGATATAACATTCAATAAATTTCCGTCTTCAATGTTTTTTTATTTAAAATTATAAAAATATTTAATTATAACAACAAATAATGTTAATACTGGAATAAAATTTTAATTTAATTTAAAATTATCAATAAATAAGTTAGATGAGTGATAGGGATTTAATTTCCATGGAATATTATAGAATACTATCAAAAGTTTACATTATCTCAAAATAATTATGATTTTTATTCTATTTTAATTAAAATGATTAATTGAAAAAAATGACATATGAACATGTGTAATATGAACACCAGTTATGTGTTTTTGAGCATGTGGTATTAATAAGACATGGTATTGGCCCATGGTATGGTAACACAACCTATTTAGAACTTAAGAATTTCAATGATAAAATGAGGGTCAATCTCCATGGTTAAGAATATTGTTAAATGCTTTTAATTTTATATATGTTTAACCTTGTATTAAATATTTTAATATTATTAATAATAATCTTTGATACGGGTGTGTGATCCAGAGAAGGCAAATAGCGGGGGAGCACCTCCCACGTTACAACATGCAACGCATTAAGAGTCTAGATGGGAGGCTGGCAAGAGAGCCACCTACTCGCTTGGTAGATTGGGTAATCAAGGTGGTGCGTTTTTGTGGGCGAATGTCAATTTTTTTGTGGTGGCAAAAGGATTGCAACGAGTTTACGAGATTTTATGGAAACTAGTGGGTGCCTTCTCTAGAAGTTGGAATTATTGGGTGGAGGCTTGTCTTATTGAGTGTCACTCAAGGGGCTCGAACTAGGAAACATCAAGTTTCTATTCTAGGGAGACTCCGCCGAGTTTGCAAGGATTGTGGCAATCTCCTTCGCGTGGTTAAGTGCTTGGCAAATTATGAGGATAATGGAACTTTTCCAACCCCTAGTTATTTCTTGCTCATAATCCCTTACATTTCACCGCGCCCCTCGCTTGGTCCTTTCGTTTTCTGCTTGGTATACTGTGTGATTTGAACCCTTGAGGTGAATTAGCCTTTATTGTCTAGGCCTTGGGTCTTTTCTATGGATTATGCCTTGTGGTGGTTCATTAGGGGATTTCTCTAGTGTTTCTTTGTTCTCTTTTGTCTGCAATTATAGTTACTGCCCTGGTGCTCCCTCTCGAGGGAATTAAGAGAGGTTGTTTTCTCAATTCCTAGTTTTGTGCTTTCAATCGGGTTGTGACCCTCTTTTCTATTGTATTATGGGTATTGTTTGACTCTCCTTTTCAAATCCATTCCTGGTTATGGCGGAGACGTTATGGGCTAGATGAGCATCGTCTTTCTGTGTGGTTCATGCGGGTGTTTTATCTAGCCTGACGGGTGAGTGGATGGATGGTAGTTTTGTACCTTAAGAGAAAGGCTTAAAGCCAAGGATTCAACGTCCTCGCATCCATTTTTTCGTTGTTATCTGCTTGCATGGACCTTAGCTACAATTCGAGTGGTGGTTGGTATTTAAGTGTTGTCTAGTGGTTCTGGGGCTGCTCACCTCAAGGTATGCTTGGTTTTATGTGTGTGGTAACTTCAGGGATCTCTTTCGTTGCAAGTTTTATTATCTTTCCTCCCTCATGGCGACAGGTAGAGGTGGTGAAGCGACATAACTATTGATGCGTTAAATAATGGAGGTGGTGTTGTGTTTGTGTTGGGGGCACGATCATAAGCACCTAGGGTATCATGAAACCCACATGCAGGAGTACTCGTGTTGGCAAGGAAACCTCCACCCGGCTACTCACCTCAAGGTATGCTTGGTTTTATCTGTGTGGTAACTTCAGGGATCTCTTTCGTTGCAAGTTTTATTATCTTTCCTCCCTCATGGAGACAGGTAGAGGTGGTGAAGTGACATAACTATTAATGCGTTAAAGAAGGGAGGTGGTGTTGTGTTTGTGTTGGGGGCACGATCATAAGCACCTGGGGTATCATGAAACCCACACGCAGGAGTACTCGTGTTGGCAAGGAAACCTCCACTTTGGTGGAGGTAGCTCCACAAGGGTGTGGCCAGCAGGTTGTGTTTGTTGGGGGTTTGGGGATATCCGGTGGTAGTGCGAAGCACGGAGGCCGTGGTTCCATTCGTGGTCTAGGTATCCAACCACCAAGAACCACAACTCAGAAGATAGATTTGCAGTCTATATTGGAGAATTTGGAAGAGAAGGGCAGAACTCGGCATGAATACCATGTAGCATGGGTTACTGCTCTCCATTAGTTGCAGTACTTTTAGGCCCATCTCCGCAAGCGAGTGATAGTTGTGTGGCGTGGAGAAACTCTTCTTTCATAGAAAATGGACAATTTGGAAGTATGGTTGGCACATATGGAACAACAGTTCAAATGTACCTATCACCCTCCTCCCACTTTGGGTCCAAGGTTAGACAATTTGGCGTCCATTACATATGATGAGTAGGTATGGTTTCTGGGTTTCTGTTAATTTTGTGAGTATTTTGGAGTTACTGGCCTATGAGGCTGTGGACAATAGATCTCTTCTTATTTTGGCTTGTATGTAATTATTAGATAGATAGGGTCAACAAATGTGATCAGGGTGAGACCTACAAACTCTTGGTTTCCTATGTAATTTTAATCCGCCCTTAATAGAATGTTCGACTTACAAATAATAATAATAGTAATTACACGAGTAGACACGTCGAAAGTTTTAATTTGATTATCAATAATTATTAGATGGATGGTAAATATCTCACCTCCATAAATGAGCAGTATTCACCAATCAAAGGTTGGTGTTCATCTCCAAAGTAGTTATTCTCATTTTCCCTTTTAATTAAATTTATTAATTAAAAAAATGTCATATGACCAAGTGTCATATGAAATGAGTTATGGTTTTTTGGAAATGTGGTATTAATAAGTCATGGTATTGGCCCATGGTATTGTAATAAAGCCTATTTACATATTAAGAATCTCTATGGTTAATAATCTCACTACATGCTTTTCTAAATGCATATATGTTTAAATTATATATTATTTCTTTTTATAATTAATAATGATAAAAATTAAGAGTGGTCTAACGAGGCGGAGGAATTGCCCGAACAGCGAAAAGTGGCTAGAATCTGGGAAAACAAAATTCAAAAAATCTTGTAGAGGCAGTGTTTGAATCGTGTTTTTGATGGTGGAAATGGATTCAGCACCATCAAAAACGTATAAGTCACCTAAAAATTTGAAGTTTAACAACTATAACTTGGATTTACAAAAATCCTTGCCGAATTTTGTCTAAATATGATTGGAATTTCCATAACTTTCCAAGCAACTCGTTCGCCTCGTTAGACTACGCGTAAAAAATAAGGCTTGATGTCTAGCCCAATTGGTTAAAGCCCCCTGAGTCATTGACACCCTTTCATGAGGCGTGCTCTATTCTTTGTGAGTCCATGAGGGTTGGGCTAGTTTTCTTGAGTAGGTTGGGCGTGTGGCCCATACCTAGGGGTTATTATGAGAAAAAAATAAAGTTCTAATTTATTTAATCCTAGTGTTTATCATGAGAAAAAAATTAATGATAAAATAAAGTTATAATTTATTTAATCCTAGGGGTTATTATGAGAGAAAAAAATAATAATAAAATTAATTTATAATTTATTTAATCTAGTGGCTATTATGAGAAAGAAAAATAATAAATAATATTAAAATACAATTATGATTTATTTAATTTTTATGATTTTTTTTAATTTTAGCCAAATGCTAGAAATTGTTATTCCACCAAACAGTATGATGCTTATTGGAGTTTACTCATCTATTTAATTTATATGTTGTCGTAGTTTAAAATAAATTTATAATCTAGTTAATTTATATAATTTATTTTTGAATATTGGAAATGTGAGATGTATCAAGAAGTAATTGTTTACATTGCCATTTAATTTATATGGTAATTTAGTTCATTTATATGTTTTTTTTTAATATTCAAAATGTGAGATGTAGCATGAGGTAATTGTTTTGATGCCTATAAGCATTTACCTAACCATTTAATTTTTATGGTTGTGCTAGGATTCTAATAACATTAAAATACATGAAACTTAGTAGAAAACTTGGTGGTTAGTAGCTACTTCTAAATCTACATTTATTGAAATAGAATTACATTTCCCAATATTTGTGTTCTCAACTAGATATGCACAATCTCCTCTTCCTTTAAATCCTCTTAGGCTAAGTTCATAACATTATATGGTTGGAGACCCCACACTAGGTATCTTTGCATGGGTTGAAACAAAATTTATCAATATACTACATTCAAATTCTAGGGTAGCATTTTGTTGTTGCATGAGGGCACCCTTCATTGTTGCAAATTGAGATATAGACTAATTTGTATTGTCATGAACATTTGTAGCAACTAAAAGGATGGAGTTGCCATTGCACTAGATTAGTTCCTCTTTATTTTGAAGAATTTGTCTAATCTCTTATAGCTTCATGAATTTTTTATTAGAATACAAATTCTAGGACACCAAACTAGGAGAAAGTATGAATTGATTACCTTGAACAATTCAAGGGAATAAACCAACAAAACTACCACTGGGACTCCCTCAAATGGACATTTTCTATGAACAATGGAACTTGATAACCCTAGACATGATAAAGGGCTAAACTAACTATGGAAACAATCCACACTATTTAAATATAACTATTTAATGAAACTATCAAAATTAAAGCTATGAATATCAAAACCCAATTTAGACCAAAATTGAGAAAGTTTCAAAAACCCCTTCCACAAATGAATCTCAGAAGAAATGGACCACCTAATTTCCTCCAAAACTAAGACCCAAGAAACTAGGAGTATGCATGACCAATCTAAAGAAAATAGTGTCTCATACCAAATAATGGTCGATCAACTAGAAAATTTCCATACGTCTTGTATTGCATTCCTCTTCAAAACTCCATAATCCCACCTTGTTGGTGATAAATTCTATCTAATGATTGAAAATATTTCCTCACCATGAATTCAAGCATGTAAGTTGAGTGCACAAACCTCATCAAGTTACTTTCCTCGCATTGAAAATGAGGTTAGGATAGGAATCGATCAAAGTCAATGTTTAAATTAATTAAAGTATAATTTGATAACTTGTAGTTCTATTAATCATAAGCACATACTTGTTGGTTGTAATCCCTCAAAACTTGTTATGCTACCTTCAAACTAAATAAAAATAAATCTTTGAAAAGATGCCAACCTCCCATTAGCGCATTACAATATTGTTAGTAGCTAAAAAAAAGTATTCAAAACCTAAAAAATCATAATTATACTTAAATCTCCTATTATTCAAAACCTAAAAATTCATAATTATACTTAAATCTCCTATTACAATTAGACGTTAAACTTAAGAATCTATAACCATATATAAACCTTTTCATAGAGCATATATTTTACCTCGATCCTTAAAATAACTCCCTAACCCGAGATATAAGTTCAATTTTTCACAACAAATTATTCATTTTATTCAAAGTACTTAATTATTTATATTATTATTATTATTTTCAAAAATATAATTATTAAATTTTTAAAACATTTATATATATTTAACATTTTATATATTATATGTGATATGATATTTTTGATTTTAATTGATATTGATATTTTGATTTTTATATATATAAATTATAAATATATATATAATATATATATATATATATATATAATTTTTATCTTTTTAATAATAATAATAATAATTATCATCCCCGAATGCAGGTGAATGAAGCGGCAATCAAGGTGAAAAGACTGGGGTGGGGCGAGGCAGCACGACACCTGCCCACCCAGTGCACTGCATTAAATATTGGCAAGTGGAAGAGCGTATGGCATGCGCGCGAGGCAGGTCATCACAGATATCATTCAGGTGGCCATGGTTCATTCTTCCTGTCCTCTGTGACGGCTTTCCCCTCCACATGCTTTAAACTGTAAGTGATGACGATGGTCTTCAATGTTGTAGTAATGGAAGGAGTTTCTCGAGATTGGTTTGGAAGGTTTAAAGCGGGGCTCTATTATGGGTTGAAGGTGAAGCCTTTCGAGCTGTCTCACAGGGCTCCTACTCTCGCCTCTGCTCTCATCTCTGCCTGGGTTCTGTCCGAAGTCT
>APFE030322338.1:32908-51117 GCA_000404065.3 Pinus taeda
TTTAAAAAGCTATTAATAAATAAGACAACGAAAATATATCTCTATATATTTGTCAATTGGGTTTATCCTGAGTGGTTGAGAAGAAAGAATAAAATCCTATAAACCCGCGTTCAATTCCCCTAATTAACATAAAGAGTATTGATGGTTAGCACCTCAAAATCTATATTTTATAATAGTATAATACATATATATCTCTATATATTTGTCTATATATTTGTCAATTGGGTTTATCCTGAGTGGTTGGGAAGAAAGAATAAAATCTTATAAACCCAAGTTCAATTCCCCTAATTAACATAAAGAGTATTGATAGTTAGCACCTCAAAATCTATATTTTATAATAGTATAATACATTTGTTTACGTTACAGTCCTATAATACCCCTCGATAGGATAAATAATAAATATGAATGTTTATTTTTAATTTTTAGTTTTATTTGGTATTTATTTTTAATTTTTAGTTTAAATTTGGTTATGGGTTTTTAAAGTATTATTAAAAGAAAAAGATATTGAGCTGGAGTTTACTTACCGAACAGTTAAGACATTAAGAGATTTAATCTTCTTACTAGTAGGGAAAAGGGAGTTAAGAAGATGAGAGGAAGAAACCTAGAGACTTTGGATCTGGTTGGATGAGGTCTAAAAGAGAAAATACAGTTGATTCCTCACATAAGATGATGTGGAGGAAAAGGAGGATGCAGTTAGGGTATTTTTGAGCGTGAAAACCCTAAGACAAACTTAAAAGTCTCTAAGTTCCTAATTAGACTTGTACAATCTTGTAAGTTCCTTATTAGACTTGTACAATCTTGATGCTGGAGAACAAACCTTACTAGGTCCCTGTTTATCGGCTGTTATGGAAGTGGACTAGTTCAGAGGGAATGCTGGTAGAAGTAACAAAACTCATGGGGCAATATTTTCTCCTCAATAATCGTGTGACAACCTAACTGTATTGGAAACTAGATAAATACTTTGTGACTGTCATTAAATTTATGTCAAGAACAGTCCAGTCGTTTCTGTGACAAGTCAGATTGCGTGCGACAACCCCCATTTTTGGAGAGTTCATAGATTTATGATTGAGGAATGGAAAAGCAATCGAATGAATGGCTGAATAATACCCGCTGAGAAAGATGGTCATGCCTGGCGATTTGGTCCTGTGGCCCCCAAGATGATAAAAAACTCTGATCTGTATGGCGTATTAGTCTGGTTTGTAGCATTTGTCTGCTACTTATCACCGGGGATCATCTGGTCTGCCAATTAAAAAACAGTTATTGCATCAACATAGGGAGCATCTGTGTTATTTTCGTATACAATATTGATTCCTTTAAGCGAAGTCATGTTGACCACAATTCCATTCAATGTTATAGCTTGCCTGCTGATGGAATGGCCATTTCCTCGAGCAGATATTGTTTAATTAGAGAGAGTTACTATCTTTTTCAGCTCACTGGTGGAAGAATCACCCCACTTTTTCCACCCTGGGGATTCTAGATTTGGAATGTTTACCAACTCCTGCGGGTTTTGGTGTAATTACAAAACTCCACATGGTATCAGAGCTTGGACCCAGGTTCAGTTCCCCGAATTGCTTTTGAAGGGGGTGTTGGAAGAATCACGGCACCTCTATGGAATCCGTAATTTCCACCCTGGGGATTCTAATTACTGGTTTGGAATGTTTACCAACACCTGCAACTGCAAACCTCCACACTCACTGATGTCATTGGCTTACTAGAATATGTTGAGTTTAATGGAAATGCCTGAGGTTTTGGTATAACAGCAAACCTCCACACTTACTGACTTAGTAATGTCTTTAGCTTACTAAGATATGTTGAGTTTAATAGAAATACATAAAGTTTTGATGTAACGGCAAAACTCCACACTTCCTGATGTAGTTAGCTTACTAAGATATCTTGTTAACTTTTAATATAAATATTCTCTGGGATATATTGTTAACGTTTAATATAAATATTCTCTCTTTCTTTCAATCGCTCTGCTCGAAGTTTAATGGAAATGCGTGATTTATAGCTCAACAGATCCTTGCTGGTATTTACTGTCATCAGCAGATCCTTACTCGACTCATGCAACTACATTTTGAAAATGCGTGATTTATAGCTCAACAGATCCTTGCTGGTATTTACTGTCATCAGCAGATCCTTGCTCGACTCATGCAACTACATTTTGAGTACGTCGAAATGCAAACCTAACGTACACAACAAAATAACATTATTTTTCTTTCTCTTTCCTAATAAGATTTAAGTTCAAATTTAACATTCATTTAATTTAAAATAGTTTGTGGATTATTAGTTTTCTGTTTTTCGTTTTTTGCAATTCAATCTTTTTCTTATTCAAATTGATGATGAGTTGGCCCAATTTTCCAACAATACCATTACTGAAAAGACAATGCCAAGAAATTGATGCTAACATATTCCCATAACTTTCTCTCATGTCTTTGAATGCATCACATTCTAAAATGAAATGTTTTTCCGACTCCATGTCCTAGACATGCAAAATGTACACACCCGTTCTTCCCAGGCTTCTTTAGGTCTTTTCTATAGTCCACACCAAAGTTGATGCAAATTGATTCTTAATGGAGCAATAACAACTTTCGTCCTCCATGGAATGCTAGCTCCAATGAACACTTTTTGTTGCTAGCTCCAATGAACACTTTTTGTTGTAAATCACATAGGGTTGAATTCCTCAATGTAGTACTGCGTCTTTATACTCAATTATTTTTCCCATACTTTTTTATGAAATTTCTCTATAATAATACATTTTGTGAGAATGTGTGCCCATTTAAATCTTTTTTGGTAAAATAAATTAATAAAAATATAATAATACATTTTGTGAGAATTTGTAACCATTTAAATCTTTTTGGTGAAATAAATTAATAAAAATTTAATGTTAATGAGATTTTTAAAGATTTGGTCTATTTCAACAAAATATGATAATGAAATAAATTAAAAACCTGCATTGTACAATAGTTTTTTAAAAGAAATTATGTAAAATTTGTATTTTCCTTAAAAAAAATTATCTTTTTGCCTATAAAGGTTTAATGAAATATTTTTGAGAAAATAATACCTTTTTAATAAAATTTAATGTTTAAACTAAAAATTATAATAATTTTTCCCATTAAAATTCGATAGATTCACTGTAATAAATATGCAATCTTTATAATATAAATAATATAACGGTTTAATTATTTTTTAAATTAATAGTATAATAAATTTAAGTTTTATAAATTAAATTTATGTAACTTGAGTGGTGTTAGATTCCTAAAATATTTAAATTAATTTGTAATAAAATAAAATATCTAAATTCGAAACCTTATGAAACCGATTTTTAAACAAAAAAAAAATTATTGAATTTTAATTCTTAATAAGTCACTCTCAATCGCATTGATGTTCGAAATTCTTCATTCTCAGTGGTTTGGAAATCTCAAATTCGTAGAGGAAGTTGTCTTTAAGGAAATGTTTATAATTATATAATTTATTTACAATTTATTTTTATTTTAAATAATAAAAATTGAAAATAATTATATAATAAAATAAATTTATTTTAAAGTTATTATTTTTATTATTAGATTATATGAAAATATTAATAATTTTTAAATTTCAATTTAGAATTTAAAAATTATTTTCAGCGTAAATTTATTGAGTTGTTTTTAGCTAGATTTTTTGGAAGTTTTTTTTGGTAGGTCTAATTTCTCTAAAATCTGCAGGAATTTGTTGGGTATTTCGGGCTCCATATGAAACCTGTTGTTTCCATGGGTTGTTGACATAATCTTCCACTGGGTTAGTCAATGTCATTTGTCATTAGGCAAGTCGCTAAATGAGAGCCTTTCAGGTTCTTCCTTCTCCATCCATCCTCGCATCGTCCTAGGGTGCCAGTCAAAAGGGTAAGGGTGTGTTTGTTTCATTCCAACCAATCTTGGGTCTATAGTTGTTCCCTCCTAAAGCCTAAGGTATAAAAGTTCAGCCAGGGTTACCAGGTCTAGTTCTGGCAAGTAGAGTGAGTGGTTCCTATATGCGAGATAACCTCCTCCATACACAAGCTTTACCAGAGAGGTTTCTCTCTTCCCTTGACGAGGACTAGATAGAATACCTTATTTTAAGGACTCCCTTTCAGGAGATCCGTTCATCCTAGCCCTTCCCTTTGGCAGCCGCTAATAAATCAAGCCAAGCCTGCAAGCAGCACATCCATATCTGTCCAATGAACCAAAGAATCGGCGATTTCCCACCCCGTAGCCTGCCAGCCCCTTCTCATAGTCCCTAGTCAGTGTCAGTGGTCATTGCCAAGAGTTAGGTCACTGTCACAAGGTCAGGCTATAACAACCAAGCATTGACAATTGATCATACACTGCTGGTCATAGTACATCAGAGCTGCCAAATACAGCTAGTCATAGTCCATCATCCCAAACAGTCATTGCCTTATGATAATAGTAGGTAAGATCTATTGGGCAAGCAGCAATCAACTACTATCGGGTATCATGTGTCAACTTTCATCAGTCCCAGCCGATCTCTCTTTACCAACCAAGAAAAGAAATCAATATAGTGAGCAAGGAGCACATAGGTAATCCCGCGCTGGTTCATTTCTTCTTCCAGCCCACCTCTTCAAGCAGCCCATGGTGGCAAGGATGCCCCGCTAGCCCATTTCTCCTTCTCCCAACCAGCAGGACCAGCCCACCATCCAGCCTTGTTTCGTTTGTCTCGCCACACATTCTAGCAAAATGTCCTAGCAACACTGACCAACTTTGTTGGGTTCTTTCATCAAGCCCTGCAGTAAAAACGACTAGCCGCCCAGGTCTTACCGTATGGACGAGCACTATGGACTTCCTTCCAGTTGTGTCCTTCTTGGCTCCCCTAAGAGAAGAAGTGGAGATGGGACCACAAATAGAACTCTGTGTTAACCAAGGGGCTTAGAGGCCTGCGTTTAGTTGTCCTTTGGAAAGGACTCTCGGTGATGCTTACCCATCACACATCTCTCACAAACACCACTGGGAGGGTTTATCTGTGGAAGGCCCTTAGCTAGGTGGAGACAGCTCATGTGCCTCAAGGATCCATAGTTCTTGTGGCAGAGACGATTGAAATCACAAGCTTGATGTGTAACCCCACAATAATCCATATATATAGTCAAAAAACTAGTTTAAATAACACAAATCAAGATTTCACCTCAAAATTTTCAATAAGATTCTAACATGGGAAAGTCCAAAAAGTAGCACTAAAGACAATTCCGAACTTTATTATAATGTAAATACTATTTTTCATCTTTCATATATTTTTATCTTATCTTTGTTTATAATACATTTCCCCTCCCTCATTCTCTCTATATAAACTAAATTTAATTATAGTATAAGTATCTCATTATTAAATTAAAAATGATCATGATTAAAGTTATTATTAAGTTAAATAAATATATATATGTGGCTAATATATTCATTGATTTTTCTTATGATATAATGCTAAAGAAATATATGTTGGGAGTAAAATAATTTTTAAGTTTAATGAGTTTAAATCTTTACTCTATAATTGTTGATTTACTTTTATATTTATATTATTTATTTTGATAATACAATAAGTTATTCCTTACTCAATAGGGACGAAATATTGTAAAGAAATGTTATGCTGTGTAAGCACTTTGACTCTGTTAAATGCCATAACAATAAAAATCAAAATCTAATTAAAAAAAATAAATAAAACTATAAAAATAAAACTATTAATTAAAACATTTTGACGAGATCAAATTACATAAAAACAAAATAAAATAAAATAAAGTAACAAATATAATTATAAATTATTAATAATTAAACTAGCTTAAATTCATTTAACTCCATATTTGCCAGATCTAGATGGATTTATTAAAAAAATGAAATTTGCAAGTTGTGTGTTTTATTCTCATTAATTTTAATCAAAATCTAGAGAGAATTTTTAAAAATTGAACTTAAATTGTTTAATTTGCATAATTCCAGTGCCCCAAGGGTTTTCTAGGGTGCTCAATAAATTTATGCAAAACTGTATTTATAAACAACAAAAAAATCTTGAAATTGTATTGCCATATTTTGGTGAATTCTCATGAAAAAGGTTATTTCATCTATATTGCTATATTTGTTATTATATTTTTTTGTATAATATTGCATTTTGATTTTGATATCAAATATATTTTTAATTTTTTGTATTTTATTGAATATTATATTAAATGTTTTTTTTTCATTTTTAATAATAAATAAAAAAGAAATGTTAGTCATTCTTACACAATAAACAAAAGTTACATTGTGTGTAGGTGGTTCTTTTGTTTATGCCAATAAGTCCGCTTGTTTTGAAATAAGGTTTCTAAAATTTTAATTTAAAAATATTTTTGGTAGTGTACGAGAATTAAAGATTAATATTTATTTACAAGGTAGTTGTATTATTTTTTTATTTGTTTTGAATTAAATTGGTTTATTAATAAAATAATATATAAAGTGATTTATGGTTTTTTAGGCATGTCATAGCCATAAGCTATAGTATTGTTCAATGAAATATCTGATGATAAGCAAGTAAATATTCATGATGAAGATCTGGTTTATATAAATATATATATATAATATAATATATATAATATATATAATATATATATATAAAATATTATTCAATAATAATAATCAAAATATTCAAAATAAAAAATTATGATTTTTTTAATTACAATGAAATAAGTATTTTGATCTTTATTATAAATGATGCTTATCAACATTTGTTAACTATTTAATGTAACATACAACCATGCACCATAAACTATTTTACCAAGTTTAATTATCATTGTTAACAAATTGTTAATTGTTAATTAAAAGCTTATGGATCAGTTTGTTAAAAGACTAGAGAAACAGTTGAATTAAATTCTAAGAATAGTTACAATTGTTCCTTCACCATTTTCCTTTAAGTGGAAAAAGCGTAGAACCCTTGGGGGGTTGGAGGAACAAAACTATGATGAATTCTTCCTAGAGTTGGCAAACCTAACTAGTGGGAAAGAAAAATGTGTTAACAGTTGTGGGGTACGAGACTTGACATTGGATAGAGTCCTGATGCCCAAGGTACCCAGTTGTTCATCATTGTCAGAAGTGGAAGAGCTCAGAAGGGGAATTTAGACATAATTGCCAGTTCTGAGGCTGGGTGGTGAGACCTTCCAAAATAATTATTGTGTGCATAATCAAAAACATATAAGTGATACCACCATGTTAATCATTGTTACTAGGAAAAGGTAGAATGTTCATTGTTAAAGTAGAATATACATTAATAAATTTGCAGTAGTAATTAATGTCTATTGATTTCTGAATAGAATAGGAAACATTGGTTGGATACCATGCATTATTAGTAGTTACTCATATATGATTGAAATATGAAAAATAGTAAATATGCTAGCTTAATAGTCACGATATCTTCTATAGACAATTTAACGATTTAATTCAGAAGAACATGATAAGCAAAAAATAGCAAAACAATATTCTTCCTTGCATTTATGTATTTTATATATTTTTGTTTGTACAGTCTGTAAAGACACTCATGCCCACAATATACAGATATCAGTTCTTAGAATGTACTCAGGTAATCTGTCTTTATCTATGACAGAGAATCGATAAAGAAAACTTTATAAATGCACTCGACTTTTACCCTACAGTTGCATTACAGATAGCCAGAGACCTAGTGTTTATCGGCCTCGGATGAGTTCGAGAAGAACTCACCAAGAGCCAAGTACCCCCCATTGCTATTAAAACCGTGACCCTTTGATTCATTAAAAATGTCCATTATGTTTACATAGAAATGAAGGGCTTAGTTCAAAGAAACAACATGCTAGCTATAAATTAATACCAGTCGAGTTGTTGCATACAAATCCCTAAAAACAAGTTCATTTAACTGATAAGACACAAAAATTGTAACTCATAAACCCCAAAAATTTATTAACAGTTGAAATATCATTGCAAGCCTGATACAATAGTGTAGATATAGATTAATATACAAAATTCATAATGGAAAGAGTCCTGTGAATTTTTGTGGAATAATGCGTGGAAATATTTAAGGGGACCAAACACTGTGATGGCTTATGAAAAGTTGACAGTATCAAAAATGAAACATTACATTCTTGAATCGAAAGCATAATCCAGGTCGTAGCCTTAAACCCTGGCTATCAATACTCCCTTGAAACCCTCTATCATGGTAAATCAAGTCGAAGAGCCAAGGCACAAACAAGTACAAATTCCAACACACGTGTGTTAGGTTCCTATACCAATAGGTGTCATTTTTCATTATTGACTAGGGAAATGCCAAATATGTCATCCTTTCCATGCTGCAAAGGTTCCATATTTCCAAGAAAATCAAAAAATTAAAAAATGAAAAGAGGGTATGCCTTAAAAGAAAAATCAAAGGGAAAAAAGAAGAATGAATTGGCTAAGAGAAAAATGAAAGAAATGAACCCCAACCAAAAGGCCAGGAAAGTGTGCTAGCTCAAATGCCACTACTGTTCCATTTTTGAATAACTTCAAATCATACAATCAGTGATTTAGTCACATTTAATGGGTGGTCCAACAGCTCAATCTGGGCCAGTCCATATTTAAATTTACTGTTGTAGAATATAGAATGAAGGTCTGTCCAAACAGTTTAAGCTTGGAAAATCACAAGATAGATAGAGAAATAAAGGGCCCAACTGCTTAATCTGAGCCCTTGGAAGAGATAAGGATAGATTTAGATAGGAGGGCAGTCAAAAGAAAAGAGGACAATAACGGTTTGCTAGTCCAAATGAACCCAATCCAAAGGAAGAAAAAATGCTAGGTGTATTAGGCTAGGTAGGCAGTTTGAGGTTGCAGAAACAAGGTTGTGATCACCTTTTCTTATCAAGAAGCACTCATCTCATCAGTAACATTGGTACCATGGTAGTTGTTGGGTTGCATAACAATGGAAGCATGACTAATTCCCCTTCATTCCCCCATAAATCTTCTACTTACATCCCCTCAAGGACCTTGGGATCTGCCCAATAGTCCTATTTCACTTCATTTTATGAGAAATGCTAAGCTAAACTCTGAGTTTAGTTAGTAAAAAGAAGCCACATTTCTTGTGTAAAAAACATTACTCCATACTCCTTTCATCTTCCTATGTCTAAGTTTTCACTCCACAAACTTAGCATTTGCTCATACAGTTTCATTCCATAAAGTCATATTAACATTTATCCCTATTATATAGCTTTCTAAATCATTTTCCCATCCCTATCGTACAAAAAACTATATAAAAACCCCAAAAAAAAATACTAAATATCCCTACCCCTTGGCACTATAGCCATATAACCCTAGTTTGGGGAATATTGAGTTCATTTGGGACTGGTATTAGCCCTTCTGCGTCCAAAATGATTGGGATTAATTTAACATTTGGTTAAATTAATAACCATGTTGACCCCCTCACACATAAACCATACCTTATTACCCTCTGCAATTATATATTTCGGGTTTCGTTTGATATTTGATTAAACGAATAACCATAAGCCTAGGCGCCGAACATATAAAACCCATATAACCAAAGTTTATTACCCCCGGCACGTTATCAAGCAATAAAATATTCCGCGGGTCCCGCATCCAAAGCTGCCCGACGCCCATAACTTGTCGTTCGTCGTCTGATCCAGAGCCCTTAATCCAACGGTGGGCGGCAATATCGAACGCCCTGATCTGCTGAAGATTAGCGTCCGGGGGATTGGCAGTATTGTTGTCGTACCCCCAACACGTGTCAATCTCCCGGCATGATCGGAGCCCCCTTTGCAATACCACCCTGGGCCAAAAGCAGTGCGGGGAAAACCGGAAACCGCCCGCCACCTGCCCGATGACGTCAGGTCCCCGTCACCATATGACGTTGTGTACATGTCAGCCCGCCGCTGCTCTGTACCACTGCCACATCACCCGCTAACATCAGTGCCCCACCACCGTGTCGCATGCCATGTCACCATACGCGTCAACTGCCACGTCACTCTCCGTACCCACTACACGCCAAAAATACGTCATGCTGACGTCATCCCCGAAAAGCGCCAAAAGTGCTAAAATGTCCAAAATTTAATAAAAAGTCGTGAAAACGACTATTTTTGCTTATTTTCTATTGTTATGCTGGCGAAGAACGTGCATGCGGTTTATGAACAATCTGCCACCACACGCGCATAAACCGTCAACCTACGAATTTGGCTCCATAGCCCGACCCTACAGCTCGAGTTGTACCCGCTAATTTCCCTCGACACCATTAAAAACAGGTGACATTCAAACTGCCATAGCAAGTTGGAGAAGGCACATCAACTACTGCAGCTTCACAAGCTGCCCAAGAAAGGTCTACACCAGTAACAGGTACAACAAAAAGAAAGGAGGTAATGGATGCAAAGAAAGAAACAATGACTGAACAACCTACTACCTCAAAAGAGCAGGGTCAAGGGCAAGCCCCTCCACAGCAGATTGAGGCACCACAGATTCGAGCATTACAAACTCCCGTTAACGAGGAAAGAGGCAAGAAGCGGGATAGGGAAGAAACTACACTTGCTAGTGCGTCAACACAGCCACCAGAAGCCAAAAGACAGAGAGTTGATCCTCAAGTTGAGGAAGAAATTAGTGAAGAAGTCATAGAGAGTCCGAGGAGGGAGAGAGAAACAAGCCAGCAAACACCTACCAGCTCATTCCAGCAAGAGAAAGAGAGGCAGCATGGTATGGAGGTGTCCTCCTCAAGGCAGCAAAGCAAACAACCACCTGGGATTAAAGGAACTTTCATGTAAATCAAGGCTTAAAATGAGTTGTTAAGAGTACAGCTGTATGATCAATTCCTCAAGACAACACCTTCCAAACAACAGAGATTAATGGCAGCTTATGACTTTAAGGAGGAAAAGATGATTCTGAGTCATTTTAAGCCTAAGATACCACAGCCACAGACAGCTACAGACTATATAAAGACCAACTTAGAGTTCCTATCCAAGGACATACACCCGATGGACCAAATAGAGCTTCACAAGAAAACAGGTGAAATGGTCTATGCCACTCTAGCATATAAGGATATGCTGGCCCATCAACTGAAGGAATCATTGAAAAATACAAACACTCAGTTGGATTTGGAGAGAATGTCTTCCTCGGCCAAAGATAACAGAATAAAGACATTGGAGGTAATCATTGTGGAACTAGGACATGATCCTAAGAAGGGTGCTAAAGGCATCCAAGCCCTCATAAAGAAAAAAGAGCAAGATATGGCTGCACTCAAAAAACAATTGAGGCTATTTGCAACTATGCACCCTCAAACTACATAACTTGTGCAAGAGAAAGAAGGTCAAGATACAATGGATATGCTCATGATGATGAATCAAAGAATAATTCAGATGGAGGAAGAGTTGGAGAGAGCATTGCAAGACAAGCAGGGAAAGTCGACCTCCCAGCCACCTCAAACAGCTCCAACTGTCGTCACTATTCCTCCCACACAAGCAGCAACAATCCCTTCTGTCATTCCAGCATCCACAACAACTACATCAACTACAGCAGCAACAGCAACAACAACAACACCAGACTCTAGCATGAGTATGGAAGAAACGATGAAAGCGGTAAAAGAGCTAGAAGTTCAGGTGACAGAGGTGAAAGAGGCCAAAGAAAAGTTGGCCAAGCTTGAGGCAAGCTATGACAAGTCCAAGATGACAGTGGCTGAGAAACAAAGAGAAATAAAAGCCTTGGACAACAAAATAAAGGCCTTAGAGAAGGAGCTTACTTTAGACAAAACTTTAGCTGAAATCAAGAAGATTTTGTGGGCCAAAATTTGCCAATCAATCACTGACCAATGGCGATCGATTCAGGCCATACATGAACAAATAGAATTGATAGGCCTAGCTCAATTTGAGACTCAAAGGGCTAGAGTAGCATTGGGAAATATGCCTGAGTAGGCCAATAAAATGATTCACTTCCTGAACACTCATACCAAAGAGGAGTTGGCAGCATTAGACATCAGTAGCAGGACAGATACTATTCTGACAGCAAAAAAGGCACTGACCCTGAGAAATTTTGTGCAGACTCTAGAAAAAAAGTGCCCGGAAATGCAGGCAGAAATAAATGACTTCAAGCTAAAAATGGCAGCATTGCAGAGCAGAGGATTACCCAGCCTATTGCCTAGCCCTGGAAGACTACTGACCTGTGAACGGTATATTACCATAATGAATAACTACGTTTCCAATCAGATTACAGCATCTTCAAGTACCTCAGAAGAAACAGGGCCTCCCTCTGGACAAAGTCTTTATGACAAATTAGAAAACCTATTTTACATTGAACATGAGATAAATCATCTTTTTGAGGTTCAACCCAATTTCTATAGATACACTGAAGCTGATGAAACACTGATTAAAATACAAAGACATCAGCTGCCTACAGAGGATTGGTGGCAGGCAATGCTGGAGATTTTACCAAGGTAATTTTGGTCCTTCTCCCTCTTTTGATCAGCTACAGATTTTTGATCAGCTATAGGTCAGCAAATTTGGATACACGGGCCACCTGTCAAACAGTAAAAATAGCAGAAGGAAAGGGTCAAATTACGACTGCAGCTCATTAATAAAAGACCAAGTATGGACAGCAAGGCAGTAACGTAGCAAAACAACAAGACATCAAACGCACGACCCGCAGATTAAAGACGCAGCTCTTGTCGTCTCATTCAGTCCAGAAAGTCAAATATCTCTGACAAATTGGACAACTATGCACACCAACAATTACTGCAACATTTATTTCCCTCATTTACTTCTTTTGAAGAGTTGGTAAAGAAAGTTATTGCATGAAGACTTATCTGCAAGATATTTTGTATCTCATTTTTGTATAAATACCTCCCAATAGAATGTATTAGGGGTTGGTGATTTTCTTTCTGGACTGCGCTGTAAACTATCAGACTGTTTTAATAGAAAAGTTGTTGAAGTTCACTGTTGATGCTCGTTTGGATGTGGATTTGATGCCCTCGGACTTGCTACAGAATTCCTGTGTCATTCTATGGATCAATAAGTTATTCTAAACTGTGTTTTATGTTTTCTGTGTTTATAAATTTCACATATGTTCCATAATATTGGTAACGGAGAGGAAGAATAGCCCAGGATTTGTTTAAATACACCCTATGTTCAATCTCTGTTATTCATCATGTTTTCTTCAGAATTAGTCATAAATATGAATTCTTAACTGCTCATGTTTGCACTAATTCCTTCATTTTGAATACTGTTTAGGAATTCTTAATTTCCCTTGGATAATATTCATACACTTTCCCTCTGCTAGCATAATGAAAGATTCTTGATTGCCTTTCATTCCTTGACTTCATTCCATCATTTCTAGATTTGAAAATTGTTCCTAGATTGCATATCCTGCTCTGTAACATTACCATTTCCCCAATAAACACTTTCAATAGTACACCATCATTAACTCCATTTCCAAATGAAACAGACTGTTTTAGACTTACACCCCGCTTTGCTTAAAATCACCATCCAACAAACTTAAATCAAAACCATGTGCATCCTAACTAGCCTAAAATACTCCAAAACAAAGCTAAATGACAAAGAGAGAGCCCTCTCTGGTTGCAGGTAGGCTAGGACCTGCAGCTAAAAGATTGGTTAGTGGTTACCTCAGTCGTATTCCCTTCAGGAGGCAGGGAACAACCTGAGTGATAACAACGTGGAAAGCGAAGAAAGGAGCAGGGTTTAGTAAGGTGGCCGCCCCTCAAAAGACACATGCTAAACGAAGGATTTGAACCAACTTTTGAGGTCTTACTTGCACAGTAAAGTCGATTATGCAAACCTGAATTCATGTAAGGGTCTAGTTCGTTATATGAAAAACCTTGTGAATTTAGAGATAGCTTACCTGAGCGGGAGTTGGGCAGCCTTCGAAGCGATGGTCGAACCTGCAAAGGACCCAGACACCATCAACAAAAGAAAAGGAAAAACAATCTTAAATGACAATATCATAAAAAATATAATATGTGCTTACCTCGGGCTGTCGTAGAATCAACCCTCTCCTCCAGGATGTTGAAATCCATGCCGTAGCCATTACACATGTTCCAGAGCGGCCCAGGAAACCCATCAAACATCTTCATGAACCACCATAGAGCACCGTAGCAGTGGCAGAGAATTCTTAATGAAGAAATGCGGAGGCTATAGTAATAAAATACTTGCAGAACACCTGGAATATCAGATACGATCTTGACTGAGTTATGCACAGCGTCGCCATGGCAGAGCAGAGAGCTGAGTCGGGACATAGGTAAATGAATGAACTTCACCGCCAAAAGAGTCATTAAACTTTCCCACCAAACCCGAATCATCAAGACCATAGATCTCATCGGATTCAACGGCGGATGGAAGGCCAGGTGCAATGCTTCGAGACTCTTCTGTGGAGCTGCAATTAAAGACATTAACGTCAAAACAAGTGGCCAGAACGAAGATGAATGAACATGGCAGGAGGAGACCTAAAGGCTCGCACGCCTTAACGAGGAGGCGCTTGCTCGAAGTCGTTCAGATCGTGCAAAGTAATTGCAGTTCGTTGTGTGGCGACCTACGTGGAGTTCCAACATAGGGGCTGAGTAAAACCACCGCAGCATACAACTTAGACCCTAACAATAATGCAATCAAACATTGTTATTATATTCACAATCTTATATCGGTCAACGCATTATTGAATTGGGTCATCCATTCGATTAAATTCATAGTTATTTTATCAAATTAAATATATATATATATATGTTACATTTAATTTACATAAATATACTTAATAGAATTAATAATTTTAAATAGTTGATTAACACCTATCATCTTAATATTATTGAAATTAAATTATACTCTTACAATTAAGTTAACTTTTATAGTAATAATTCATTTATATTATATTTTTTTATTATTCCATTCAACTTCTCTTATCATAATGAGTAATAAAGTAGAATATGAAAAATTAAAAATAAAATAAAAATTAATGCCAACGTGCTCTCGAGTACGTCATGCTTCTCATAATATTTTTCAATTCCATGCTTCCAAGTTCTGGATGCGCGTGTCGTCCACTTGCCTCGGTCGGTTGTGCTTCACTCGCATTAGATGACGACATTATTTTGTGTTTACCCATTTTTCCACGTCGACTTCTCTCGGACAGTTGCAGGCCACTTGCTTCCTTTTAAATATTCCACATCTCCATAGTTTATATTAGTGCCACCTGATCTCAATATAAATAAATATATAAAAAAATTGAATGAGGTGAGGTTTATTCTCACATGTATATATATTTTTTTGCACTTTCACACAATAATGAGGTTAGATATATAATCAAATTAAATTATTATATTAATTTTATATATATATATATATATATATATATATATATATAAAAGAGTGGAGATAATTATCAAAATACAAGTTGACTCATAATTATTAATCAAAATTACACCACTTAAAATTATTAGTTAATGTGTTGTAAAGTGCAAACTTTTTTTTACTCTTGTAAGATGCCTTTCGCTCTTTAGGTTATTAATGCATTTCCTTAAGTTCCATAGAGATGAGCTTTTAACCAAACATAAATAATTGTAAGACACAAATCTATCTCTTATACATGATGGGAATCAGAGGAGCAAAATACAACTTAGAGACAAATTAAAATTCAGAGACAACACAAGGCAGATCTTAGAAACACGAAGACATTAACCATGGAGAACAGAAATAACAGACTTTACACTAGATCACAAGTTTTCCTTGCTTGGATTGCTCACGCTAAGGAAAATTACATATTTATAGATGTGGACAAAACTTTAGAATTCTCTACATCCTTTTTTTAGGGATGCGTAGTGAAATTTCTACAAGTCAATGGGTGGTGGATTGTCCGCGACAATCACCATGGTAGGTTCGCAAGTGGTGGAGTTGGTTGGCTGAAGACGACTAACTTCAATAGTTAGCATTGACTTCCTTCTCCAGTATTCTTTGGATTCACATCTAACATTTTCCCTTTTGAAGCCAAATGAAGAATCCTTAATCAAATCACTCCCAATCCTATCATGCCTCCACATAACTCGTGTTTATTTCTTGGGAGAATCTTAGTAAACATATCAGTAGGGTTCTTATCTATATGGATCTTTTCTAAGTATAATTTTTCTTCCTCCAACACATGTCGAATGCATTGGTATCTTAAGTCAATGTGCTTGGTTTTTTAGTGAAATGTTGGGTTTTTCGCTAAGTGAATGACACTCGACTATCACAATATAGCACATACTTGTCCTGCGTTATTCCTATCTGTCTTAGGAATCGCTGCATCCATAACATCTATTTGCAAACTTTTGTTGCAGCGATGTACTCTACCTCTGTTGTAGAGAGCGCTATAATTCTTTGTACTCTACCTCTATTGTAGAGAGAGCTACAATTCTTTGTAGCCTTGACACCTAAGCTACTGCTACACCTACAAATGTATACAAATAACAAACATATATTACTTTCTCTCCATATATGTAAAGTTGGTATTGAAAAACCATAGTTAACATGCATATTAAAAGAGTTTATAAAACCTAAATATTTTTTAAAAATATATAAAAATTATATATATTCTCACACTTTACACGTGAAAAAATCAATCTCTCAACTCAAGTTAGATCTAGATCTATGATTATGGTTTAAATAAATCTATACTAATAAAAATAATAATTTAAAATTAAATTTATGCATTACTTAATTTTTATTTGTTGGTCGGGGGTGCTTCACTAGCATATGTCATGACGTTGTCTTTTATCTGTTTATCCTCCACATTGACATCGACATCAATCTGGAAATGCTATTTCCAACCCTATAGCAAAGTTAATGCGGCCTGACATGGCCGCTTGATAGCCTGATATAACAAACTGTTTTTTCCCCTAGTCATCACCGCGCGCGTGTTATATCTGGGTATCGAGCGACCATGTCAGACCGTATTAACTTTGCTATAGAGTTGGATATAGGAGTCAGACCGTATTAACTTTGCTATAGAGTTGGATATAGGAGTCGCCGACATCAACCTCTTTCGTACAGTGACAGACCACTGGCTCCTTTTAAATATTCCACACCTCCCTAACTTACCTCCATAGCTTAACATTAGTGCCACCTCATCTCAATATAAATAAATATCGATCACTACACTAAAAAAGAATCGCATATATTTTCACTGCTCCAAATTCCACCCTGGCATTTCGTTTTCGTGAGACATGACGCCCGCGCACGCCATCCCAGCACCAGACCGGCCACTTGCATTTCATCCATGCACCATTTCTACCACTAGTTCTTGTTCTTGATATATGCTCTGAACCATTTTATCTCTTTCTTCTTGAATATAGTCCTGCATTCTTTCAATCCATGCGAATCTCACATATTTTTCCAAGAATATGATTGACACCACTGCCACAAAAATGGCCGCTAACCACAACAATTTCCAACCGGCCGATCGACGCTACCTCGCCCCTCATTGTTTTGCTCAGCTCCCATTCTTCGACTCGCCCAACGATGAGCTTCCGAACCTCGACGATCGTCGCCAACAAGTTTTGTCGGATCTTCATCGACTTGTCGTTTCCTCCTCGAGAAGCACTGTCAACAATTTTAGCCCCCTTTCACATTTCCCTCAGCACGGCGAGGGGCTGTTGCAGGGAAGCAATTTAAGCTCAGTGCCGCCAGTGGCCGGCGCCTTTAACGCCACGGCTCATGTTCTTTTATCTAATCTTTCGGTTCTTCAGCAGAAAGCCGAACAATTGGAGGCATTCGTTCAAGAAGGCCGCCATGATCAACCAGGGATTGTATCCTCGATCCTGTATGAACTTATCCTGACAGCGGCCTCGGTTTTAGCCTCCGTTCAAGGTCGGGGGACTTTGAATCCAACATCAGTCGACTCTGCTGTCGATCTTGAGGGTTTCGGTACCATTAATGTTCAAGCCGAGGCTGTGAAAGAGGGCTTAGGGTTAGGGTTCAAGAAACCTGATGGAGCTGCTAAAGGTATCGGGGTAGAGGTTGCCAATTCGAACAATTCGTATCGGGACACCGATGAAAAAATTGAAGCTGTGAACAATCTGGTTCACGACATCGTGGAGATGAACGAGAGCGACATCCTTGCCGAGCACACGCATTTCTGCGAGATCTGCGGCAAGGGTTTCAAGCGCGACGCCAATGTCCGGATGCACATGCGAGCCCACGGGAACGAATATAAGACTCACAGGGCGCTCATGTCAAAACCCTCGGCTCCCTGTCCAGACTCCCCGACGAG
>APFE030322339.1:0-12949 GCA_000404065.3 Pinus taeda
CCAAAACTTCGATTTGCTTCTTCCCTTCCTTCTTGACCAAACTCACACTCCTTTTAGCCCCTTCCTTCAACTTCTCATTTTTCTAGCTTCCAGTGTCAGATATCGAACTATGCTTGAGAGAATGAGATGCTCTAAATGAAGTCAAATTGCCTTGTATATATAGCCTTCCAATGAGGTCGAATTGCCTTCCTTGAGGTTGACTTCGTGTGGAGGGTATATAATTCATTTTTTACTCAAAAATGATTCTTTTTACATCGTCCGAAAGCCCAGGAAGGGTCTCATAAAATATACAATGACTCTAATGACTCTTTATCAATCCTAGAAGTCCATAGTGGGGACTTTGACTAATAAAATGATGACCCAAGCATGAAACCCATGCTTTAATAAGTCAATGTAACAATAATAAAAATTCTTTTGACAAATACATTTTATGAAGACCAAACCTAGTTACATTTTTCAACACAAGTCCTATGGTTCTAGCCTTGTCATACCTAGGGATCTTGTATCCTTTGGGGACATCATTAATGGCGGCGGAAACCATTTCATGCCAATAAGGTGAGCGAAGAACATTGAATGGTATTCCACATGCATAGAGAATCCGGATTTTTTTTTGAATCCACATCATTCCTACACCCTTTGTCAAGGAAATCTGATATGGTTCTACGCCTTAAAGGGATGTTTGTTCCTATGCCTCCATATCCATTGCCATGGGAGGATGTTGATGGAGTTCTTTGTCTATGTGATTGTGGGCTATCATGTTCAAAGTCACCTTTTGATCTTTTAGATTTATATTGGGCTTATTCCTCTTCCCTTATGTATTTGGCTCTTTGTTGTGTTGCCATACTTATACAAGTTTTGGTTCCTATTTGTTTACCTCCATCCCATGGCATTGCCCCACAGAGGTGCTTTCTGACACGGGTGAATGAACTTGTGTAATTGCTTTTACAATGGAGGCATGTAAATTTAGTGGTTCCACCCCCTTTCCTTGCTTCATGCCTAGTAACATATTTCCACAATGGGGTTTGGTTTGCTTTCATTTTTGTGCCCTTATCTCCACTCTCCTCTTCCTCCTCACCAAGGTACTCCTCCTCTCCAGGGGTTTCCAATCCACCACTACCCACTTCTTGATCATCTTCATCATGATCAACCCCCCTTATTTTACTCTCCAACACCATAATAACAAAAAAGGAACCAACATTAAGAGAATGCTAAGCCATATAGCCATGATGTTTGAAGTTTTGATTCTTTGAACTTTGGTGGAGTTATAGTTTCTTGCCTGCAATAAAATGGAAGAATGGAATGGGAAAGAGAGAACATTTTCATTTAGCAATGAACATATAAAAAACACAAATGCGAGATTAGAGTCAAGATCCTACCTCTTTGGCCTTCAATCCTAAGCTCCAATCTCCCTTGCAAGCTCCTCAAGCTCCCAAGCAATGCTCTCAATCTTTCTCTCAATCTTCCTTATCAACTCAAGCTCCAATTCCAAAAGTCCTCTCTTGCTCTCTCAATGTGCAAATGGTGGAGTGATATTTTTAAGGCAGGAGTGGTTGGGAGCGGCCGCTCCTCGACTGCCCCTGCCTTAAAAAAATTGCTCCCAGAGCGATCGAGAATGGTTAGGGAGCGACCACTCCTCGATCGCTCCCTTGGTCGCTCCCAAAAAACTAGGGAGACGCTCCCAAGCGGAGCACGCTTCGGGAACGGGTTTGAGGGAGGGGGGGCGCTCCCTCGCAACCCTGACTACGCTAGGACTAACAACCGTACGTCTAGCGAAGGCAATGGGAAGGAGATAGGAGGATTGGATAAGCATTTGGGATTGGTACTCCTTGAGGATTGGGAATCCAAGATAGAAAGTAGTCCTGTGGATTGACACTCTTTGAGGATTGGATAGGGTATCCAAGACAAGAATGGTCGAAGAGCGTCGATATTCTTTGAGGATTAGGAATCCAAGATAAGAATAGTCTTGGAAGGACATACATGGTGAACATCCCGATGGGGTATGTGCCTTGATAATCTGTAGTGGTGTCCATATGTATGCCTCCCAACATTGTGCTCTAATCTTGTGGATTAGGAATCCAAGATGAGAATAGTCTTGGAAGGACACACCGGGTGAACATCCTGTTAGAAAATCAGAAAGGCAGAAAGATTTTCTTATGTTGATAATTACTTGTGTTATTCTTGTATTCTTATTATCTTCTTTATGTTCTTCTTTTGTTTTCTTTTCATCAAGCAATCATTAAATCAAAACATGAAGATAAATGATACCATATGTAAGCACTTAGCGAGGGCTAAAACCTCTCTCTAGGGGAAAACCTATCAAACTCTTCCACTAATCAAATTGAGATAGACCAAGACCTTAGACTTGACCAAAAGACCTTTCTCCTCCACCAAGTCAACCTTCCAATATGATTCAACAACCTTCAATAGTCTCTTTTTGTCTAGCAGCTACAACCTAGCAACAACCCATAATTTCGGCCCTCAACAACTTCAAAATTTCAGCCCCTAACAACTCCAGAATTTCGGCCCAGCCACAGTATCGCAATTTTGGCCCTTCTAGCAACCCAACGACTTTGCACGTGTGAGACAAGGAGAGAGCGAATTCGACTTCTTATGCTTGACAAATACTTCCTTCTCCTTCGCTAGGGTTTCCTTCCTCTTACTTGAATTTCACACCCTTTTCCTGCCTCCAACAACTACAGATCGAACTTGTTATGAATGTGCTCCAGATGAGGTCGAGTTGTTGCCTTTATATAGTAGATTTTGCCCCTCAATTAGGCCGACTTGTCCAGTTTGAGGCAGACTTGGTGGAGGAGGCCTAAATGACCTAATTTACATAAAAATAAATTTGTTTCTTGATTGACAATGCCCAAGAAGGGTCTATTGCATTATGATATGGACAAGGACACTTAACATAAACCCTAGAATCCTGCAATGGAGGCTTTGACTTATAAACCATTGGTCCACGCGTGAAACCCATGCTTTAATAAGTCAATTTCTTTTATAATAAAATTTCTTTTTCTTTCTTTTGACAAATACATTAGATCATGACTCTAAATACATGTATGAAGACTGACCCTAGTTATATTTTTAAACTCTCCCTCTTAACTAGGGAGGTATTCATAATTATAGAGGTACATGGAATATCTCAAAATGATATACTCTATGAAGAGTCACAACACACACAATGCTACAGATTAGACACTTGACTAGGGTACTCTATTCGGGTGGGACTAAGGTGTACTCAAGCTTTAGCTACTTTAGGTACCATTTGGCTTTTAAGTTCTAACACCAACCTAGGGATCTAGATGCGTATCCAAGGTCAGAGCTCCGTGACCAATTCCACCCTCCCTACTTCAGGATCTAGATGTCAACACATAGGCCGATCAAATTTCCTCCCAAGTATCTTGTTATCAAAAGTTGCTTCATCTCTCCTTATCAACTAAATCATTATATATCCACCATTCCGAGCATGCTTCAAACATTCAATCTTTTAACGGAGAGACCCTGCACAATTACGACCCCAATCAGTAATAAACTTTCAAGTATATATACAAGTAAACACAAACCTTCAGGGTGCTCAATCGTCTTGATGCTACTTATATCATCATCAAGTTACCATATAAAACTTGTCAGAAGCTTTCTTCTTCAGTACCACCAAAAATGTTGCAAATACATCCGTAGTTCTTTCATTAATTTTTCGGTTGCATTCTTTCTTCAAGGTATTCATTATGACTGTAATAATATGCCCTCCCTCTTAACTAGGGAGATATACTTCTTCTTTCATCCAAGCTCCCTCCCAACTTAGGGAGATCATCAACTTCTTTCTTTTATAACATCAGAGAAACTTCAACCTTTCAAAGCTTCATTCTTTATCAAGGTCATCTTGATCATCATCATTCTTATAACTTCCTTCATCATGCTCATCATTATTATCTTCAACTATGAACATCTTCAACATCTTAAAGATCATGTACCTGCAAAACTTCAATAACAAGTACAACCATATACAAATATACAGAAGCATGTAGTTAATCAAAATCATGTCATTACAATGGAAGCATCAAAGCATTCAAACTTTAGACATCAAATAACTAAACCTATTTAGGTTCATAATCAACAATGGTTACATCTTTTATATACCAGACTTCATCATCATGCTAGGGTTTTGTCATAAACCCTACATTGCATCTTCGAGACATAAAGCCTTAGATTCAATCAAATAACAATCCAATCATAGTATTAAGGTTTCAATAATATGCTTTTAGAATTACATGTCAGACTCCACTAGGATTTGTGGCAAACCCTAGATTTTATCATCAAAGCTAAATCATATCAATAATAATATCATCATGTCCTAGAATATCAATCTCTGCTAGGGTTTTGTTACAAACCCTAGATTTCACAAAATAAAACATGAGTATCAACAATTAAGTTAACATACTCACATATAAATATCTAGGATGCACTAGTATTTCACATCAATATCTAGTAGGTAAACCCAAGATTGATACATCGAACAATTTTGACCAGGCTAGGGTTTTGATCAAACAGATGAATATACACCTGGGGTTTCATTCTTAGGATCTTATTTTAGTTATTAGAAAGATTTTGCTTATAAAACTTAATTTACCAAACCATAAAGATCTAGGGTTTCATTTAGACATTAACAACAAACCCTAAAGGACTAGGGCTTTGACCATGACATTATCAAAACCTAAACTTCAAAAGAATAGGATTTCTAGACTTTATTAGCAACCCTTAAGTAAACTAGGGTCTCATTATTAACTTACCCTTGGCATTAAGAGGCTAGGGTTTTACAGTGAACCCTAAAGGTTAGGGTTTCACAAGAATGATCAACTGACAAGAGATAGTATAGTGAGGGTAGATTCAATCTAATGACTAATCACCCTATCAAGAATCATTAAGATTCAAGATCCTAGACATAACGATGTTAGTAATGTAAAGCAAATTTCAAAAGAGAATGATCATACCTTTTGTATGAAGAAAGCCTTGCAACAAATATTATGACATACCTTGAGTTGTTCTTTAACAAACCTTGTTATTCTGAAGTGCTTCATATCTTCTTTCATGATTCAAGCCTTTCCTTTGAAGTCTCCTCCGTAACCTCTGAGTATTCAACAAGCCTTTCAATATACCTTGAGTTGTTCTTTAACAAACCTTGTTATTCTGAAGTGCTTCATATCTTCTTTCATGATTCAAGCCTTTCCTTTGAAGTCTCCTCCGTAACCTCTGAGTATTCAACAAGCCTTTCAATATACTCATCTTTTGGTAAAATGGTGAAGGCTCCCTCTTATTCTAGTCCTTTGAGGGATACCTACACTTTAAACAATAAAAAATGTTCTAACAAGATATATTGGATCTACAAACTCTAGAAATCAAAACATAAAAGAAAACATTGCAAAACTTAAAGTAGAAGGATATGCAAGGGATAATATCCCTAAGAGTCTGTAGAAAATAGATCTTTGACTTTAGATTCTTTAGTCTTGTACTTCTTTGATGGAGCTTCATTAGCAACATTTTCATGTTTTCTTTCTCTCTTCTTATTCCTTGGATCTTCAGGACAATGACTTTTGTAATGACCCATCTTATGACAATTGTAGCATTCAATCTTGGATAACTCTCTTCCTTGGTCCTTTGAACTTCTTATATGTTCCCTTCTTCTTGTGATGAGTAGAGTAGGCATTTGAAGTGTTGTCTTCTTCATCCTCCTCCTTGTTATTTACTAACGAGATGCGGGCTTCTTCTTGACTACATGCATTCCACATTTGTTCAAAGGTTAGTGTATCCTCCCCACTGCTAATTCCTAATGCAAAAGGGTTCCAAGACTTCGGTAGACATTTTTTTAGTAGAATCTTTATTGGATATGTATGGGATTAGATTGTCCTCTACTCCATATACTATTAGATTCATGACCAAGATGTCGGTTTCCTTGAACTTCTCCTTTCATGTGTCATCTGTAGGTTTCTTGAATTTTCCTTGAACGAGATCCAAGACTTCATGCTTAGCGAGAATATCATCTATCCTCTTCTTCCATGCTCTTTCAATGGTGGCTCCTTCTAGCTTGTTTTCAGACTTCATTGTCATGTCTTCTTTTCCTGATATATATAGTAGACCTTCTTCTTGTATGATCCTTTCCTTTGACCCTTTTAGTAGATCTTCAAGCTGCCTTTTTCTTCTTTCCTCACCTTAGCTTTGATCCCGTGTTAGAAAATTAGAAAGGCAAAAATATTTTCTTATGTTGACAATTACTTGTGTTATTCTTGTATTCTTATTATCTTCTTTATGTTCTTCTTTTGTTTTCTTTTCATCAAGCAATCATTAAATCAAAACATGAAGATAAATGATACCAGATGTAAGCACTCAGCGAGGGCTAAAACCTCTCTCTAGGGGAAAACCTATCAAACTATTCCACTAATCAAATTGAGATAGACCAAGACCTTAGACTTGACCAAAAGACCTTTCTCCTCCACCAAGGCAACCTTCCAATATGATTCAACAACCTTCAGTAGTCTCTTCTTGTTTAGCAGCTACAACCCAACAACAACCCATAATTTCAGCCCCCAACAACTACAAAATTTCAGCCCCTAGCAACTCTAGAATTTCAGCTCAGTACAGTATTGCAATTTTGGCCCTTCCAACAACCCAACAACTTCGCATGTGTGAGATAAGGAGAGAGAGGATTCAAATTGTTATGCTTGACAAAGACTTCCTTCTCCTTCACTAAGGTTTTCTTCCTCTTGAATTTCACACCCTTTTTCTGCCTCCAACAACTGCAGATCGAACTTGTTGTGAATGTGCTCCAAATAAGGTCGGGTTGCTGCCTTTACATAGTAGATTCTGCCCCTCAAATAGGCCGACTTGTCCAGGTTGAGGCCGACTTGGTGGAGGCCTAAATGCCCTAATTTACATAAAAATAATTTTGTTTCTTGATTATCAATGCCTAAGAAGGGTCTATTACATTATGATATTGACAAGGACACTTGACATAAACCCTAGAAACCTATAATGGGGACTTTGACCTATAAACCATTGACCTAAGCATGAAAACCTTCCCTTAATAAGTCAATCTCTTATATAATAAAATTTATTTTTCTCTCTTTTGACAAATACATTACATCATGAGTCAAATACAATTATGAAGACCGACACAAGTTACTTTTTTCAACACTTCCGAATGGGATATGTGCCTTCAGAGGCTATGGTGGTGTCCATATGTATGCCTCCCAACATTGTGCTCTAATCTTCTGGAGAGTTAGAGCTTGTTAGTCAAGGCCTTGCTATATTGTAGTTTGACAATGCTGGTTATGATGTTGATGCTTAAATATTGCTTATCAATCGACTCTTCTTATGAGAATATTTTAATTTTAGACTATCCTTGTACTAGTTGTGGAATTATGAATACCTCCTTAGTTAAGAGGGAGTGTTGGAAATTGTAACTTGGTTCGGTCTTCATAATTTTTCATTCCACTTGTATTGTTATGAATTTTATGTAAAAAGTAAAAGGAAGAAAAAGAGGAAAAAAATATTGTTTCATTAGTTTACCATGTTCTTTATGCTTCTAGGATTTGTTGAGTCAAAGACCTATTTGGAGCTATTGTAAAGGAAAAGGAGTATTTTTTCTTGAAAATGTTTGGGTAAAATCACCTCGAGAAGCCAAGTTGGCCCTCTTGGATGACAAGTTGGCTGATTAAAAGGATGTGTTTTTTTGCATGTTGGAACAACTATATACTAGCATACATCCTCCTCCAATTCGACCAACAATTCAGTGCATCTGTGACAAGTTCAGACACAGAAAGGGATGTGAATTTCAGAGGTTATATCTCTATGAAGGAGTGTGAGGTCCTGAGGTTATATATCTAGAATGAAGGGCAAATTTTGGATGAAGGATAATTTGAAATGTTGCAAGCTTTCTTGTGTTAGATAATATGAGCCTTCCTATGAAAGATGGTGGTAGATGATGCAAACATTATGTAAAAAATAGTTTGAGCTTCTTGGGTTAGATGCACAAGTTCCTTGATGGCAGAATACCTGAGCTTCCTGTGGCATATGAGCTGTAATTGATGCTTGAATTAGATTGATGATATTTTTGTGATTTGGAGGGTTTGACTTGGCTTATTGGAGGTTGGATTTGGGTCTTGGATTTCTCAATTTAATTTGATTATATAAGAAGAAGAGATTTTCTAGGGTTTCCCTGGCTTGGAGCCTATATCTTGTGTTCATTGTCTTTCTGTGATCTTCATGTTTATGTTTTTGGTAATTGTTTGATGAGAAGAACGTATTAAAGAAAACAATAAGCCAACAAATTCACAAATAATTACCATGAACAAAGAAATCAACCCTAACTCATAAGCACACAGATTTCTCAACAATTATCAGTTACAAAAAATTGTGCTTGCCTAATTAGCACTAGAAAATCAACATGGTATTAGAGATTTAGTGAAGAAAGGCCATTGAGATCACCCGTTGAAGTCACCTATTCAGCAATTTGATCTGTGACTAGATCCTTAACCAGATGTCTCCCTCTATCAAGCCTAAAGATAGGTTGGAAGGGGCAGCAAATTTTAGGGCTTGGAGGACCAAAATGGATCTCATTCTTGAAGAGAATGATATCATGGAATATGTGGAAGGCCAGATTACTGAACCTTAGGATGATGAGGAAATGGCCAAGCACAAGAAGATGGAAACTAAGGCCAAGAGGATTCTTGTTGAATCCATTAAAGACCATTTGATTACATTTATTGCTAGGTTGAAGACTTCAAAGAAAATATATGATGCCTGAGTAGGGCTGTATATAGTGAACAACATTGGTCAAAAGATGACCTTGAGGAATCAACTTCGTGATATTTAGATGTATAGATTAGATACCGTGGCTTCCTACTTAATGAGGATCTCTCAATTGAGAGATCAACTCAAGGCTATTGGAGAAAATATCGAGGAATCAAAACTGGTGACTGTGCCCCTTAATGGATTTCTAGGTTCATGGGATTGATTTGTATCAAACATCTGGGGCATAACGAAAATTCCAAAGTTTGATTTATTATTGGCTTCCTATACCCATTAGGAGTCTACGCTGATATCAAAGTGGATGTGTCAGAGACCTCAATATTGTGAGTCCCAAGCATTTGCAACTCATACGAAAAATGGTAAAGGAAGAAGAAATTTTGGAAAATTTTATATACAAGTAGAAGACCTGATGTCGTTTAGAATCAAAAGAAGAAGGATATGCCAAAGATTCAATGTTTCAGTTTGCAAGCTTGGTCACTATAAAAACAATTGCCTTTAAGAGAAGAATGATAGGAAGAGGAAGAGCAAGCAACATGCTTCAATAGCAGACATTTATGATAATAAGCATCCACATCTGAAGAGATCCAGGGATGACAGTAAAAATGATATGGATTACTTCTTTTCTGCCCTTATAGGGATTGTTGCAGATCATAGTGACATTTGGTTAGTGGATAATGGTGCCTCCAGACATATGACAGGTGACCATGACGGTCTCATAGAATTGGTAGAGAGGAAGTCAACAAAAAAGTGGAACTTGGTGACATTACTAAGTATGCCGTCAAAGGTGTTGGTTCAACATATTTCTAGTTGCAGTCAGGAGAAAATATTCATATAAATGATGTGTTGTATGTACCAGGTTTGGAAAAGAACCTGATCTCTATTTCATCCTTGGAAGACAAAGGGTATAGAGTTGCATTTGTTGATGGACAAGTCCTTGTATGGAAAAAGGGCTCAAGCATAGATTCTGCAAAGGTTATTGTTGTTCGAGAGGGAGGCTTGTACAAACTACTAGGATGATCAACCCAAGCATTGGTACATGATAAGACCAATCTATATGAGTTATGGCATCGAAGATTTGCTCACATACACTACAAAGCTTTGCCAACATTGAGGAAGATGGTTACAAGTCTTTTAGAGCTCCAAGTAGAGCATGAAGGAGTTTCCAAGGGTTGTGCACTTTGCAAGAATGTCAAGGGATCTTTTCTGAGCTGTGACAGTAGGTCTAAGGGGATCTTGGATCTAATACATTTAGATGTATGCAATGTTGGAAAATGTAACTTGGTTAGGTCTTCATTATTGTATTTGAGACATCATGAAATGTACTTTTCAAAAGAATAAAAAAATTAATTTTTATTATTGTATCAATGACTTATTGAAGCATGGGTTTCATGCTTGGGTCATCATTATATTAGTCAAAATCCCCATTGTGGACTTCTAGGATTAATATTCAGTGAATAGAGTCATTATACAATGTAAAAAGGTTTATTATTGAGTCAAATATAATTTATGTAACCTCTACACCAAGTCGGCCTAAAGGAGATCATGTTGGCCTAAGGACACTAATTCGGCCTCACTTGAAGCCTATAAATAGAAGAAGATCGAATTCATTTGCAACATCTCCTCTCAAGCAAGTTCGATATCTCTAAGAAAGTTGGAGAAGTGTGAAGTGGGTCAAAGAAGTCTAAAGGAAGTGTGAGTTGGGTCAATTCTAAGGAGAAGGAAGAAATCGAAGTTTTGGTGCTACTATATCTCTGTCTCGTGCCCTAGTTTGGGAGATCAAAGTCTTCCAAGTGTTGTTGCTGCCAGTTGCTGCCTGATGTTGTAAGTTGCTGCATAGTAGAAGTTGCTAGGGTGGAAGTGCTGTTGCAAAGGGGTCTAAGATTTGAGGAGGCTGACTTGGTGTGGAGGAAAGTTTTGGTCTTTGTCTAGGTTGAAGAGTCTCACAGAATACTATTGAAGGAAGAGAATTTTTGACTGGGTTTTCTCCTCGAGGGGGGCTTTGCCCTGGCATAGTGCGTACATTTTGTGTCTTGTGTTTTTGTGATCTTCATACACACATAATATGGTAATTGTTTGATGAAATATAAGATAATAAAGTTAAAAAAGCCAACATAACTCACAAGTAATTATCAAGAGAGAGGAATCAAACCCTAATCTACTTGCATTGAGTTCTCAACTTGGTTTCAGAGCTAAGGTCAAGAAAAGTTGAAGATCACTTTGTTGGCATGGATTCTCCCTCTTTGATGAACTACATGAAAATGGGTATCAACATCGCTGGAAGGTGGATCAAGAAGGACATCCACTACTTATTCAACAAGGTCAAAATTCAAGGGTTCTTGGCTTCTCTTACAATCTCCCTTAGTGATGACAATGCATGGATCATTGATAGTGGAGCATCAAGGCACATGACAGGAGAAAGTAAACAACTTCATACATTATCAAAGGAGCCATCTTCTCATGCAGTGTGTTATGAAACTAGCTCATAAATAGAAGAAGAGATAGATCAACAACTTCAAAATAAGCCTCTTCGAGGGGGCAACCTCCTTTACATTACACAAATGAACAAGGGACCTAAAACAGTGGAATTGGGTGACTACAAAAGCTATGCAGTTAGAGGCCTGGGATCAAAATCGTTGAAGCTAGAAAATGGATCGAAGCTGCACCTCAACAACATACTATATGTTCCAGGTTTGAAAAAGAATTTGCTTTCTGTTTCTTGTTTAGAAGATAAAGGGGATAGAGTTGCTTTTGTTGATGGAAAAGTATTGGTTTGGGGAAAATACTCTAGCATTGATAAAGCTAGGGTTATTGGAGTTCGTGAAGGAAGCCTTTGTAGAGTTATTACACCACCTCCTCAAGCTTTGGTTCATATGGAGATCAATCCCATTGAGCTATGGCATAGGAGGTATGGTCATCTACATTATAAGGTCATCCCTACTCTTAGTCGATTGGTTCATGGCATCCCCAATATGAAGTTAGATCATGAAGATGTGTGCAAGGGATGCTCTTTGGGAAAGCATACAAGAAAGCCATTTCCAAATAGTGAAACTAGGTCTAAAGAGATATTAGACTTCATTCATTTTGACATGTGTGGGCCCATGTCTGACAAATCACTTGGAGGTCATCTCTACTATGTAACATTCATTGATGACCATTCTAGAAAGACATGGCTCTATCTTCTCAAAACAAAAGATGAAGTATTTGAAAAGTTCAAGGAGTTTAGGTATGAAGTGGAAAACCTAATCGAAAGAAAGATAAAAACTCTAAGGTTCGACAATGGTGGGGAATACACTTCTAAGAAATTGATTGCATATTGTAAGGAAGAAGGAATTAAGAGGGAGCTCATTGTTCCCTATTATCCCGAACAAAATGGAGAGGCCAAAAGGAAGAATAGGTCAATTAAAGAAGGCATTTGAACAATGCTCCTTGATCAAGACCTACCAAAGTTCCTATGGGGAGAAGCAACAATGACAGCCATGTACATTCAAAATAGAAGTCCTCATAAAAGTCTTAATAATGTAACACTCGAAGAAGTATTCACAGGAAAGAAACCAAGCGTGTATCACCTCCGAATCTTTGGAAGTCCGACATACATCAATGTTCCAAAGGATAAGCGAAAGAAGTTGGATTGTACAAGTATCAAGGGAATATTCGTTGGATATAATCTCTCCTCAAAAGCATATAGAATCTACATTAAGCAAGGAAGACATATTGAAGTAAGCAGGGATGTCATATTCAATGAAAATCAAGCCTACAAGAAATCAAAGGATATTCCTATTGATTCTGATGATGAAGAAGTTCTAATATTTGAAGAAGAAGAAGATCATCATGAAAACCCTACTACAAATCAAGAAGAAGAAGGAACAAGTGATCCTATTCAATCTATGGTCATCCCAACCACAAGGAAAATGCCAAATTGGTTAAAAGCTACAGTAGAAGATGCTGAAGGACATGAAGTTGTGAAATGAATCTTTAGGGAAAGTAAGAGACCGAATAGATATTCTGGTTATGCTGCATATATGACAAAGTTAATTGAAGCCGAACCATCTACATTCAAAGAAGTTGCTCATCAAGAGGTTTGGAAGCAGGCGACGCAGGAGGAATATCAATCCATTATGAAGAATGGGGTTTGGGAAATCGTTCT
>APFE030322342.1:0-62181 GCA_000404065.3 Pinus taeda
CTTCTTTGTCCTTCTCCCATTCATCCCTTGCTTCGTTTATCCAATCTGGTTGGATAATAGAAATAGCACAAAACAATGCTTCCACATCCTCATCCTTGAAGAGTCTTCCCATTCGGTAAGGTCGCCATTTTTTATGTGCATGTAGTATTGCCAACATTTCCTTCTCATAAATAGTTTGCTTGAGATGTAGTAGTAAAATTACCCAATCACCTACATCACAACATTTTTCACTACGATGTTGATCTACCCGTTGTTTCATTTGATTTTGCACCGAAGTGGCGTTATCCTTTAAAATTTGGAGAACTTGTTGTTGATGCTTGATGTGACCTTTCACTACTTGAACCTTTTTCTTCTTGATATATCCTTCTATCTGTAGAATTTTAGGAGTGGTAATTTCTTCCAATCCTTTACAAGATATGGTCGGATTCATTTCTTGATGCTCGATGTGATATTTCACTTCTTAAACATTTTTCTTCTTGATATGTCCTTCTATCTTGATAGTTTGAGGAGTGGTAATTTCGACCAATGAATTACAAGATATGGTTGGATTCATTTCCTCTTTCTCAATGTGATCTTTCACTTGTTGCACCTTTTTCTTCTTGATATGTCCTTCTATCTTAAGAGTTTGAGGAGTGGTAATTCTTACCACTGCTTTACAAGATATGGTCTGATTCATTTCTTCTTTCTCTGGGGTGGGGTCCTGGCGTATATCTTCTTCTTTTGATGTTTCTTGATCCTTTTCTTCCTCCTCTTCATATTCTATGTAAAATAATTTCTTCTCAGCACACTTATGACCTTTAGTGCATTTGCTATCACAATTGTAACAAAGCCCTTTTTCTCTTTTTTCTTCCAATTGTTGCGGTGTAACCCTTGTAGGTTGTGAAAGGCTAGGAGAAACAACACTTCCATCTTTATAGTTGTGAGGGGTATGCTTCCTGGTTTGCATAATTTTGCTTTCCAGTATGTCACAAAGCCCTTCTACTCTTTCCAATTGTTGTGGTGTTGCTCTAAAGAAGGTGTTTCTCTTTGTATCCTCATAATGTGCTATCATTTCCTACATGAAAATTGACCACGTAACAAGTTGTTTACGAGAACAAAGCCCTTGATACCATAAAAATTGATCTGGTTCTAGATACGAAGATGCAATACATACCTTTTGTAACAGTGGTACACCATGTAGATCAAAATATTGCTCCATCTGAAGTATCCAATTTACCAGATCCTTGCCATCAAACCTCCTCATCTTTCTTTTTCTTGATTTTAGGAGCTCGATTTTGAAATGACTGTAACTATGTACTTTCGAATCTTTAAGTTCTGAAATTGTGACCTGTAGTAACCTTTTGTGTCCTCTTTCCAATGCCACTAGTTTGATCCAAATTGGATTCTCCAAGAAAGAGTTATCCACAAGCTCCCAAGATGACCTGATTATAGACCTTTCTAGAAGAGTGAACTTGTATGAATTGCCACGTGTCACTGTCTCGACCTTTGGCTCTAAAAACTATATACAAGAAACTAGAGTTTGTCCTCTTTCTATACCTACTTCCAAAATTTCAATCCAATGCTTAGATAGAAAGTTATGATGATTTTCCCCAGTTCACCTGTTTGGAATGTAATTTAGGAGTCTGCAAAAAGACCAACTTCCACATATCATATCTCCGCAAATATAGTGCGAAAAGATTTGCAATTTGGACTCGAGATTCAACGTGATGTCTTCTCAAATGGGTTTTGTTTTTATCTTCTAAAACATCACAGAAAAAAGTTATAGCGAAAATTCCATGATGTACTGTTTCGAGTAGCGAAACCCTAGAATCCAAAGCTCTGATACCAAATGTTATGAAATCAGCTCAAGAAAAGGTAGAAAAGATAGATCAATGCCTTAGAATTCAACCTCTTTGAGGGGGAAACCTCCTTTACATTACATAAATGGACAATTCTTGGATGATACAAATGAAAAGACCTCCTTTCAATATATAGGAGTCTAAGGGGACATAACATAATCAGAGCCGACATAACAATAATAATGTAAGGGCACAATAATAACAATAGTGGGCTTCTATGGGGCACAATAGTAACAATATGGGAACTACACGGGTACATCAATATAATAAGTGGGTTTTACTAATAACAATAAGGGGTTACACTAGTAGTATAGGGGCCTAACAATAATAATGTAAGGGCACAATAATAACAATAGTGGGCTTCTATGGGGCACAATAGTAACAATATGGGTACTACATGAGTACATCAATATAATATGTGGGTTGTACTAATAACAATAAGGGGTTACAGTAGTAGTATAGGGGCCTAACATTGGGACTACAACAACCCTTGGATTTCTTATTGATTCACCATTTTGTACTATTGATTCCCCATCATTTTACAACATAATATAATATGATGAGAGATTCCCCAAAAAGATATATATTATTAATATAATCCCCTTCCATTTTTCCTATGTATCATGGGGATTATCTCAAGTGGATTCTTAAAATTTTTCCTACCCCATAGTGAGTTCCTTAATCGGGAACTCCAAGTCTTCCAAAAAAAAAAGATATCTGAAGTGTTTAAGAAGTTTTTGAGAATCTTAATATTTTATTATTTAAAATGCACTAATAATCATACATATAAAATTAACACCCTAAAAGACAATTTAAACACTCCATTATAAAAAAATTCACTAACCGTATTTGTTATTCCAACCCATGCTTCCAAAATTGTGAATAAATTTGATTGAAAAATATAACTGAAAGATCTCAAAAAACCTAAAACAAATTTGATTTGATGTTGTTTGGTTATATATATATCTATATATATAACTCACAACAAATTTGACTTTGAAATTCCAACATTGTTCAAACGTCAAACTAGTAGCCACTGTGAATTGCTTTCATAGAGTTGTCATGTAGAAAAAAAAACCTTAATAAGAAGAAAAGAAATCGCTAGGCATTACCTGCAATGAATGGTCTACTTAACATCCTCCAAATCTTCATAATCTTCCCAATATTCTCATAATATTCCAAAAATATTAGGCACAAATATGTGATTATTCATAAACCTTCCTAATGAGCATATTAAACTTAAAAATACATTATATAATCCAAAAAGAGAGGTTTAATATACTGAAGGATGGTTAGATGGGCCTTAATTTATGTTTCATTTAGAGGCATGGGCCTTAATTTATGTGTAATTTAGAGGCCCATCATACCCCCCTATTGAAAGTGTTGCTCATCCTTTCAGCAACTTAGTGATCTCAATGTGCCTCATTCATGGCCCTAGTGGCATCTCTCTTTTGGATTCCTCTGTCCTTTCTCTTAAGAATCTTGGCTCTAAGTTCTGTAGGGACAAACCCAAAATTATATTTATGCATAGGAAAATCATTGTTTCTTGCGACCATTAGCTTGCCTTCTTCTTTTCTTTTATGGTCTAGATGATTGCCTAATGGCCTTGTAGTTTTCTATTTTGATTAGATCTCTCTCAGACACTACCTTCTTCTGTTTTTTTAGCGCCATTTGTTCCTTTCTTCCTTCTTGTAGCAACATTCAGTCTTCTTGTAGCATCTATTTATTTTGTTTCATAGTCTTTTAATTGTATGGAAGTGATGAGAAAATATGTAAAGGGTTTGGACGATGACGCTAGCACTCAAAGGGAGTAGTGTAGGTTTTTGAAAATGGAGAGGGTGCTCTGTTTTTTTTTCAAGAAATTTTCAAGGTTAGATAGAGTGTAGGGTTTGTTCTTGAAATTATGAAATGGGATGGATGAATGATGGATAGATATTGAATATGAAGTGGATGGAGGGCTTGGAGTGCTATGGTGACTTTCCCTTTGCAAATATTTATTCTTTTAAGTATTGTCCCCATTCCTTTAAATTATTACCCTTCCTGATTTGACATTTCCACATTGAATGAGTGAATGAGTGAGATGAAATTAACTAGTTGAAGGTGGTAGAGACTGTTGACCCACCCTTAGATTATAAAACCTCATCTCTCATGCATTGACAACAAATTTATAACTATCATATGATCAAGAGAAGAGTTAAGGAATATTGCATACCTATACCTGTCTGATGGTTGTTGGAGAAATATGCATGATGTTGCTGAGTTGATGTTGTTGTGCTGCTAATGACTTAGGTACATCTTCTTGACTACCTTTTTATTTTTTGTTGATGGGTTGTCTTCTTGTTTATGTGCAGGTGTTGGGAGGCCTATATCAACCTTCCCTAAAGAATGCCTAACCTTTTGATCCATTTCTCCATCATATTGCCTCTTGTACTTTCTTCTCAGCCTTCCTCCAGAGATCTTGTAGTAGTTCAAGACATCCTCTTGTAGCCAATGTGTTTTGTCCATATATCTCAAAAGGAAGAATGGATCGACCTCAAATTGTCTGAGCATGTTTTTATCATCATTATGCACCTCTCCATAAAAATATCTTGGCCAATGGATTCACGAATCTCGAGAAAAATTAAAAATGCCTGAAAGTGATGGAGGCCTATTTCTTGGAAACCATGCACTAGAATTTTCTGAATTTTTCTAAAAACATATTTTTAAATGGATGCACAGATGTCGAAGAAATTCAAAAATGGATGTAGGTGATGGAGGTTGATTTCTCGAAAACTGTGCACTATAATTTGCTAAAACTACTTGAGTATGTTACAATCATCCATATGCATCTCCCTTTGAAACAAATTGGAAAATGGATACATAGTTTTCAAAACATGGCAAAAATAGTTTTCTGCTCTATGTATTTCGAGTTCCGGTAATAAAATAGAGCATTCCTATAGTTTTTTAGGAAAACAAATAAAATGAGTGGTAGAAGCTTCGAAATGATGAGTGGATGGTGGAAATAGAAGAGGGTGATGGAATTGCATTACCTTCGTTATGTTGGAGCATTCGAGCAAAGGAGGAGAAAGTCAAAATTTGACTTCTTTTGACTAGGTTTGACCTATTTTTTCTTTTGGTGGTGCCAACTTGCTTTTGTTGCTTGCAGATGTTGGAGGGCACCTACATTTATTAGAGAGATACATGGAGCACATATTTTGTATTTTTTCCTATTCTTCTCCTTTTTGGCCTACAAGCTGCCTCAATGAGGTTTACAACTAGTAGGTCTACCTATGCACCTCAAAGGAGGTTTTCACCTAAGATATTTTTTTCCTCATTTATTTCTCTTTTTCCAACCCATTGACTGCATCATGGAGGTTTTCAATCGCTGAGCCAATCTCAGGCACCTCAAAGGAGGTTTTCACCTAAGATTTTTTTTTCTATTATTTTTCAAATTTTCTTTTTGTACCCTACCCTACTTGGAAAAAAAAAATTACTTTCAAGCATAAGAATACTTCCAATGGAGCCATCTGCACATCAATATGACAGATAAATTGATGTATAGGCTTGCAATATATTATTTGACGTGTACTTGGATTTCAGAGACCAAATGATTTGACTTTGAAAGGATCAAGCACAGTTGAAGAAGAGAGTGTTGCTGCAACTTAGTGACTATCTGGAACCAAACCTCAATATAACTTTCATGCCATTGGTTTGATTTCTTATCTGGATCATTATTCATGTCTGCTTCTACAATGACCTTCAAATCTTCCTCTTTTTCCTAATTGTTCTCTTAAATACATGGAGGATTTGATGGTAACCATGAGCAAGTTTTCTCAATCTCTGATTTTGATGTCTCGTCTTGATCAAGTGCAACCCATGGTTCTTTGATCTTCTCTTTTGAATTTTCGTTTTCTACATGTTGTCTTTCCATGGAATCAAGAGAATTGATTTTTTGTAATGTTCTTCCTGAGCTGAGATGAATACCATTGAGATTAAGAGGAGATATTTGGAAATGTTGTACCTCAGCATTATAAGTGGGCTAAGTTACTTCAATGTGTGGGTTTGTAAATGGTGGTATAGGTAGTTGAGTGGGAGTGTATATTTGAGATTCATGTGGTTGGGTGGTGGTTGTGGTGGAGGTGAATGGTAAGGATAACATGGAGTTGGGAATGAGGGATATTGAGGAAAATATTGAGGATATTGTGGATGTATCCCATAAGTTCATTGCCAACCTTGTTGCCAAGATTGGTTTTGGGGTTGAGATGGCCAATGTTGCAAAGGAAAGGGTGTGCTCCAATTACTTTGAGATGGATGTGCATAAGCTTGAAATTGTGAATTAGGATCTTGTATTATACCAGGTAAAATAGGTTGCCATGGCCCTCTTGGAGCTACATAACATAGCTTCATTGGCAATTGACTTGCTCCATTTTCCTCTTGGTGAACTTCCTTTAACCTTGGTAATCATGGACAATGTTTAACATCATGTGATTCTACATAGACAACACAAATATTAGAATCTTCTTTTTTCTCCTTTTAAATTATTAACATTTCTACTTGTTCACTTAGATTGCTAAGAATTTATGTTTTAAAGTTATCAAGCAAATTTCCAAGTTTAGCTTGACTTACCGATCTCGATGTTGATTTACTTACTTTTTCCATTCCTCTTGATATGTGTTTGCATATTTCACAAAATTCTTCAAACGATAGTTGGTATACAACACCTCCACTCATGAGATCAAGGAGATTAAACCACTCATCCCTAATTGTTCTAACTAAGAGGATTTTTAGTGTGTCATATCCTAAATGATGAAGTTTTTCCCTCTTTACATTACATGAACCTCTCTAATAGATCCTCTAGACTCTCATCTTCCCTTTGATTCATTCTAAAGATTTCTTCTTTAAGATCATGATCTTTATATTTTTCTAGAAATGTATTTTTCATATCATTCAATGACCTTATTGAATTAGTCCTGAAACTCATGAACCATTTAAGAGCTCTATCCTTCAATGTTGTCGGAAACAATCTCAATTTTTGAGTTTTTAATAAGTAACCATAAGATCTACAAACAATTTCAAATTCAAAGAGAAAGGCTTTCAGATCCTCTAGCCTTAGACCATGAAATTTTGAAAGAAAAGATGGATGGATGTTCTTCATGTGCACACTACCATCAGTATCTTGAATGGGAAATCTAAGAGTATCTTCCTCATTGTCATCATCTCCATCCATTTCTTCTACATTCTTTGTCATCTTCTTCTTCCACCTGCAAAAGTGAATGGTGATGTGGCTCTTACTGCACCAAGTGATCAAATGGCGGGGGTGGGTTGGTGTTGGAGAATTTTTTTGTTTCTGTGATTGAATGAAAACACTAATGCAATGCACTTTTCAATTTTTGAAATAAAATATCCCTAATTAAATTATTTTTTGTTTTTGCAAAAAGTAAAAAGAAATGAATCAACTAATGAAGAAAAAATGCATACTTTGACATCTCCCCGTTAACAGTGCCAAAAAGTGATCAGCCTCGGTATTGCAAGAAGAATGCTGCAACTCCCAAAGCTACCGACTTTAATTGTCAACTCGGGGTTTGTACAAACTTAAGAGGTATCAGCACTATGTGTGCAGCATATAATCTGTCATTCCTTTGATGTCATGATGTAATGGAGTGCATGTACTACAATCAAATCCTAAACTAATTGCAGAAAATTAACTGCTCGAAATGGAAACCCTAACCTATTGCAAGAAATAAATTACAAGGAAAGAAATCTATTCTAATTGCATAAAGACCATGAAATAAATGTAAAGGAAACCTAAGTCAACCCTATTTATCACTTGTGATGATTTAAACTAACTGAGAATGGAATCTAATCTAGGGAGTATTAACTATTGCATACATGTGCTAATTAAGAAATAAAAAGAACTATTTTTCGTTATCTTTTCATTTTATAAATGCAAATGCTAACCTTTCCTTGTTCTTTGGCAGGGGAGATAGGTGTGAAGGAAGAGGGGTACAATGGTTGTGATGTCATGGAAGTCAAGTACAGGCCTAATCCTAGCTTCAATGATAATCTTTCTCAATTCAGGCTCAAAACAGGCCGTTATAGGATTTCCTATAGGATGTCTATAGGATGTACTAGTTCCTACAAGATCCTCTGTTTTATTACAATAATAGGCCTAAAGCTTAGGAATTGGTCTAGAAGGTGGAATGGATCTTGGGAAAGGTGGATAATGGAATAATAAGGCATGGAGGTGGTGAACACTACCTAGAGCTCAAGCAAGGGCTTCAAGATGGGTAGATTTGCTCAATGGTAATGGCAACGTTTTCTTATAAACAATAATTCGCATTGAGATTTTAGTGGATTTTGGCGACATGGGTAGATGAGGTTTGGATGAGGAAAACAAGATGAGGTCTCCCTGAAATGTATAAGATCTTGCAACAACTAACATTTTTGTCTACATCTATCCACAAATTCATCTATACATGGGAAAGATTTATTAAATAATAGAAAATTACTAGTCTAAAATCCAGAAATTTGAAAACTAGCGAGCTAGTAAATCTATCAAATGCATAACCTAATCAAGTGAAAATGCAATGGGGTAATTTTTTTTATTAACAAGAATGTTTTTGTGATTTAATGCAAGTGGAATAAAATTCATTGAAGCTTTTTAAAATGCTCTAAAAAATAGCATAAATTTGTTGTTATTTTCCACAAAGGAGTTCCAAAAATCTAGATTTGGGAATAACCAAACTAATCCAAACAAATAAATGATTACTATGACCTTCCAAATATTTTCCAAGGACGAAATGATACTTGTGACCCTCCAAAAGAAATTACATCGACCATTTAACCCAATCGTACAACAAGAAATCATTAATACTAAATGCAGAAATAGAAAGAAACAAGAACATCAAATGCATGTGAATAAGAAGTGAAAAGACTAAAACCAAATGATATAAAAGGGCTCTGAGGCTCCTGGGATGGCCAAGCCCAAGGAAACTCACAGACCTATGGAGGAGAACAAGATTTAGAAGCTGAATATGACACCATTATTCATTATTTTCTTCAATACAATTACATCCCTGCAAGAAAGCACAATGGAGCTCCAAAAAATCTGAGTTCTCTCCACCATAAAACAAATAAAAATCCACCCCTAGAGGCCAATTCGGCTTGGTACTTATACAAAATTATTATGAATCATTCTCCATGAAAGGGGGGAGTTTTCCCCACCAAAATCACTTGATTAGTGGATTTGGTTCCCAATACTATGAATCTGCATTAAATGGCAAGGATCACATTCCTAAATTTTCTCAATTATTGGAGTTACACAATCTGTGTCATAATTCCATAATATATTTTTGATTTATTATTTAATATTGATCCTTCTATAGTAGTAAGCAAGTCCCTGAATTATCTCATCTTCCAAATCTTCATAATATGTCCAATATTCTCATAATATTCCATAAAAATAAATAATATTAGACACAATTACGCAATTATTCATAAGCCATCTTAATGAACATGTTAAAGCTAAAAATAAATTATCCAATGCAAAAAAAATTAATATACTGAAATATGGTTAGATAAACCTTAATTTATGTTTAATTTAGAAGTATTGACTTTAATTTATGTCTAAGAACCATCTATTATTAATGCTTTATAATTTAATATTACAAAAAATATATATTAATATAAATTGGAAATAAAAACTTACATTATACCCATAAACTTTCATAGAAATTTTATTGTTTGAACATTTTTTATTATTTCACATACACTTTAATATAAATTTGTATTGTTTGAACGTTTTTTATTATTTCACATAAACTTTAATATAAATTTTATTGTTTGAACATTTGGAAAAAAAAAATAGAGCATCTAAACTCTATGTCAACAAAACCTAACCTTAGTCTTTAAATATTTGAATACTTTAACAACAAAACCCTACTTTAAATTGCAGTTAATCAACTATTCTCAGCCCTCGTGACTTCAAATAAATTATTTCTTTCAACAGATTTGGTATTTTAAATGAAATCGAAGAATTCGTTAATGAGTTGTGTCAGGGCCAGTGACAAAGTTCCATTTATTAAATATATTTAGGATTAACTAAATAAATTTATTTCTTAATATTAAAATGGCACATAAATAAATATGTGTTATGGCAAAGGTTACAAATTTTGAAAATAAACAATCTAATATTATAGAAATGTCAATGTACATTCTATATTTATATTATTATTATTATATTATCAGTCAATTACAAAGTAGGTGTGGAGGAGAATGAGCTGAGAAAGGTGGTTTCATAAGCACAACCAAATTTGATTAGCCACATTAAGTAAAATTTAATATAAAGATGAGGATTCGTAAAACAAAAGTAGGAGTGGAGTACGAAAATACAAGATTGTTTGGAAAACTATGAAATTTGGGAGGTGTAGTTAGTTACGCGCCACCTCAAGTGAATTGGAGCTGAAGTGCCAAAGGATTTGCTAAATATTTTTTTAATAAATTATAATGTTAGCCATTTTGTGGATCAAAGAAACTGAAAAATTATTCATGTATTTTTTATAATATTTAATGGATTATTTATTAGATCAATAATAATATCATTTTATTAAATTTTGCCTATTCATAATTTAAAATTTTGATATTTCTCAAACACAATTCTAATATATATCATATCTTCTGCATAAATATATTTAAATAAAAATTAAATAGTTTTTGTCCAATATACATTAACAATCTTTTAATGTGATTTACTTATATACTAAAAAATTTATAATAGTGAAAGAATATGAAAGAATATGTTATTATCTATGTAAAGTTGTGTGATTTCTATTGGGTACATTATTAAATCATTTGTTATATAAGTCATTGATTCAATTTTGTGTGGTGGCTTCCATTTATCTAATTTTTAGAAAGACAAAATATTTAAGCAATAAATAAAAAAATATATAAAAATGCGTAATTTTTATGATTTTAATATAGAGTAGATATATAACAAGTAATTTGATATTCTTTTCCATTAAATTTAAAATAATAATAATATATATCTTACCATAGGTTGATGTTGACTTCTCAATTTAGCCCAGGTTGCAAAACTCCTTTCAAGTGAATGTGGATGGTACTTACCTAAATTTACCCCTCGAGAGAGAGAGTTGAATAATATACGATACATAATGTCAATTTCTTTTATATATATATATATATATGTTCATCTCAATTGGTAATCTGCCAAGCTCTGGGATGGATTAAATTTCTCAATATGAAAACCTTTTTGTGAGTAAAAAGTTTGAAGAAATATTTGCACATTAAGAACTTTGATTCCTATAAAGTTAAGGTTAAATCAATTAACTCTAATTCTTAATAATATTATTGAACAAATGTTTGCACATTAAGAGCTTTGACTTTCATAAAATTAAAATTAAAATAAATTAACCCTAATTCTTAATAATAATATTTATGAGTTTCTAAAATTCATATCTATATATAAAAATATTCTAGTTTTCAATCATAATCAAACTATGAAGAACATATATGTTGTAGCATTTTCATATATTTTCTAAATTTTATATTTATAGTTTAGAAAAAGAAGTTCTAACCCATTTAATTTTAATATTTATTAATTAAATTTAAATATAGACTTATGAAATATAATTATTAAAAATATAAATGATTATTTAATATTTTTCAGAAAGATTTGAATAAATAGCCTATAAAATTTTAAAATTTGTTGACACCTAATCCTCACGATTGGGTGAATTTATGTAAATAGTTAAATTAGGAATGTGAAAAGTCATCAGAAGATGAACTAAGCAGTCACACCCTTTTGTATATAACAATAGCCTACCTAATGAAATGAAATGAATCCGTTTTACTGCCTATTGGAGTTACTACCTGGCCTGACATGGTATCAGAGCCAACTCCTTGTTTTAGCTATTATGCTCCTGTAACTCCTCTGTTCTAGCCTCTGCCTCTGCCTCTGCCTGATTCCCCTCTGTCCTGAAATAACCTAACTCTGCCAGCGCTGCCTCATAACGCATCTGTCCATTCTTGAGAGACAGAAGCGCTGTACGTTAAATCTTTTTGTGAATAAGCATTGTCATGTCTGACATGGTACATTAAATTTTCTTTGAATAGCGCTGGTTCATGACTAAAACGAAGAGGGAAACGTATGCACAAGAGTCCGCGAGCCAGCCTGTCTGAGATAAAATACCTCGCGCCTCCTTTAAACGACCTTCTTTGCTCAATACTTCGACGGAGTCGAGGGGTTTAACGATGGCATTAGCTTGGGTTTTAGTAGACGTTGTAGCCACCCTCTTACTATGCTTAAGTTGGCTCAACATGGGCTCTACCATTGCCATTATCATTTTCCTTTGTACCATTTCAAATACCGCCAAACCCGACATTATTTACAGTAGCAGCTTTTAATCCAAATTGCTTGAAGTCTTGCACTACATTCATTCACCATTGTCGTTTTTGCGTTTATTGTCTTTTAAGAACACCTCTATCCAAGCGGAAGGTAGACAACGTTTTCGGTGTATTGGGTCCCCTCTGTGCGAAGTAAACGGCTCATTTTGAGTCTTGACGGTATATGCCATACATTTTTTTAAACGCTGAATGCCATGGGTGGTGTATGTTGAACCCTGTTACTCATCGTTCCGTTCCCATAATGTTTGTTTAAATCGTTGTCCCATATTTTTGTTTAAAACGTTGTCCCATTATTGTTTAAATCGTTGTCCCATAATTTTTGTTTAAAATGCTGTCCCATTTTTGTTTAAAACACTGTTCAGTGATACAGTGATACTCTTCTATTCATATCTGTCTACATTGATGCGGTGGCGCTCTTTTTCTTCTATTCATAACTACTGAACTAGTGATGCGGTAATGCTACAATCTTGAAAAGCAATTTGGTGGATTTGTATGGGTTGACCAGATACGTTCATTTCAGACATCGAGTAAATACTAGTAGATCTCTGAGATGGCTCGTGATTACATGAGATGTCTGCAATCAGAGCTTGAAATTGTGATGCCGTTGCTGCTCCAACTTTGTAGAGCTCGCAATTGATGTCGTTGTTGCTCCAACTTTGTGGAGCTCGCGGCGAATGATTGATTATTGACTGTGATATGAATTAAACAACCAAAATCGCTTCCCACAGAAATTTTTAAGTACATTGTTACTGTATATTGCAAAAGTATTATTTTCTATCAGCAAAAGTTTTTTTTACAGAATGCATTCAATCATATCCATGGTAGGAATAGTTCTGACTGGCAAGGAGAACTATCCTGAATGGTCCTGGATGATAAAACACACCCTCATCTTCAATGAGTTGTGGAAGGGAGTGTGTGTTAGAGAGGGAGACAATGACCTAGTACAGCCTACCTTAGACAAAGAGCTCGTCATTTGGGAAAACAAGAACAGCAAAGCTTATGCATTAATCGCAACATCTGTAAATGAAGAGGTGATTCGCCATGTTTCGTCATATTCAACTACCTTTGAAGCCCTACAAAAGCTGAAAGAGATCTATGACTCACATTCTGCACTTGAAGTTGTCCAACTCATGATTAAACTCTTCACTCTTGAACTGCAAAATAATGATCCTCTTGCTTTTGCATCTGAAGTAAAATCTATAATGCATGATATCAAATCCACTAAGGTTGAATTGGACATCCCTCTTATTGCTTTTCTCAAGGCACTTTATCTATCTTACTCCAATTATCTTGAGTCTTTGCAGGAAAATGGAAATCTCAAAGATATAACCTTTGACTCTCTTGTGAAAAAGTTCGCTGAAAGAGAGAAAGCTTTTGGAAAGAAGACAATCCCCGAGTCTTCTGAAGAGACTGTGTGCCTTGCTCATAAAGAAAAGCATCCTGCTCAAGATTCTACAAGAGGAAGAGGTGGACGAAGAGGAAGAGGAAGATATTTCAGAGGCAGGGGGGGCAGACATTCTCAAGGAGAAAAGGCAGATTTACACTGTATTCGTTGCAAAAGAAATGGATCACATGATGCTCTACATGCAAGATACCATGGGACAAAATTGAGCAGAAAAGAAACCAACAGAAAGGTAAAACTGATGATACAGACAAAGGTAAAGCACCTGAATCCGCTCACTATGTTGAGGCACAATGTAACATTGGAGTAAATGAAGATTTGTTTAATACTTCACTTGCTTCCTGGAAAAATGATTCGCTGCTTGATTCAGGAGCAACCTGTCACATGACTCATAGAAAAGACTTTTTTGAAGATTTCACTGACAATGTTGATGGAGTAGTTTACTTTGCAGATTAGTCAAAAATCAAGCCATCAGGGCTTGGCACAATCAGGCTTAAACTGCCTGGTCTCCCAGACTTTCTTCTTGATCATGTTTTATATCTCCCACAGCTCAAGAGAAACTTGTTGTCCTTGGTCCACATCTACCAGCAAGATCACTCCATTCATATGTTTGATGGCAAGCTTGAGGTGAGAAAATCATATGATCACTCACTTGTCATGAGGGGAATAGAAGAAGAAAGACTTCTCAAACTGCAAGGAACATCTGCTCATAAACAACATTTCTCATATATTACTCATCATGAATAAGGTACACTTCCATCAAGTTTATTATGGCATGCTAGATTTGGACATTTAAACTATGACAGTCTCCGTTTATTGAAGAAAATGGTGTGGCTGGTTTGCCTACAATTCCTAGAAAACTTAAGCAATGTGATGCTTGCATTCTAGGAAAGCATAGCAAACAGTCATTTCATGACTCACATTCAAGAGCACATAGGAACTTGAACTCATTCATTAAGATTTATGTGGTCCAATGCCTGTTCCTTCTGCAAACGGAAATAAATATATCATGACATTTATTGACGACTACACCAGAATGTGTTGGGTTTATTTATTGAAGAACAAATCTGATGCTTTCCTAACATTCAAGAATTTCATAAATGGATTGAAAATGATGCACAATCTCATATTGGGTCTATTCGCACTGATAATGGAAAAGAATATACATCAAATGAATTTGAAAACTATCTTCGCCAACATGGGATTAAACATCAAAAAACTGTGCCTTATAATCCCCAACAGAATGGTGTAGCTGAAAGAATGAATAGAACAATATTGAATATGGTACGATCCATGCTTTTTTCCAAAAATGTAAAGATAATGTTTTGGGTTGATGTTGTTCTATGTGATGCATATATAAATAATAGATGTCCATCTAGTGCTATAAGAAACAAGACTCCTTATGAATTGTGGTATGGACATGTTCCTTCGGTAAAACATCTCAGGATTTTTGGTTCCACCTGTTATGCTTTGATACCAAAGGTACATAGAAACAAACTTGGTGCTAGAAGTCGTAAGCGTATTTTCCTGGGGTATTCAAATACCTCCAAAGCATACCGCCTCTATGATGAAGAAAATAAAAAGTTTGTTATATCTAGAGATGTAATTTTTCTTGAATCATCCAAATCTGACAATTTTGTTGAGCGGCAACTTGATCGCTTGGATAGATTCGCAAAAATGAAATCATTTCAAGAATTTGAAAATCAGATTCCACATCTTGAAGGGGGGATTCCTATACTAGATCAACATGTGGAATTTTCTTCTGAAGAATATTCTCCCCTGTCTGAAACTCCAACAACGGATGATGCTTTAAGTGATGTAATTGATAGAATTGGGAGACTCAATCTTGATTCACTCCCAACTCAATCAACAGAGCAGCCTGGACCATCTCAGAAAGGTCCCCCAAAGTAGCTGACAAAGACACTTGAAAGTGTTCATCCTGATGAAATTGGAAAAACAGGAACCAGAAATGCAAATCGACAAAATGGAGGTGATGTAGATGACTCTAATTTACCTATTGATATGGATGTTTCTTATGATTGTGAATTGAACTTGTCTACAGATTTTGAACCAACTTCCTTTAAAAAAGCTGCTTCTCATGATGAATGGAAAGAAGCAATGCAAAAGGAGTATGATGCCTCATAAAGAACGGCACTTGGAAGCTGATTGATCCTCCATTTGGAACCAAACCAATTGGCTGCAAGTGGGTCTACAAGAACAAGTACAAAGCTGATGGCTCACTTGACAAGCACAAAGCTAGGCTTGTGGCAAAAGGTTTTGCACAGAAGGAAGGGGTCGATTATGAGGAAACTTTTTCCCTCACAGCAAAATGGGCCACCATCCGGACACTCTTTGCACTAGCAGCTTAGAACGGTTGGAAATTCCATCCAATAGATGTAAAAACTGCCTTCTTGAATGGACATCTAAAAGAGAATGTTTTTATGTCCTAGCCTGAAGGATTTGTTGTGAAAGGCATGAACATAAAGTATGCAAACTTGTGAATTCCTTGTATGGCCTCAAACAAGAAACACGAGCTTGGTATGAAAAACTAACTGAGCATCTTTTGAAATTCAACTTCAATCATTTTGATCTTGATGATGCAACTTTATTTGTCAAGAAAGTTGGCAAAACAGTTGTATATCTTGTGGTATATGTAGATGATCTTTTAAGGACAGGGAACAATGAAAGCTACGTTGCATCCTTAAAGAAGGAATTGAGGAAAAGTTTTGAAATGACTGATTTGGGCTATGTCCATTACTATCTTGGCATTGAAGTAACCCAACATCCAAAGTCTACATTTCTTTCTCAAAAGCAATACATTGGAGCTTTGTTAAATAGATTTGGCATGACAGAGTGCAATCCTCTTACTACTCCAATGGAACAAAACTTAAAGTTCACATCTATTGAAGGAAAGGAATATGAGAATGCAACAAAGTATAGACAGCTTGTAGGAATTCTCAACTACCTTACTACTACCAGACCAGACATTTCATTTGTTGTTGGAATCCTCTCTAGGTTTATGCAAAAGCCTTGTGAAGGACATTGGTCTGCTGCAAAAGGAGTTCTAAAGTACTTGAAGGGAACTCAAGACTATGGAATCAAGTACACACAGGTGGATGACTTCAGTTTGATTGGATACTCTGATTCAGACTTCGATGGAGACAAAGAAACTGGGGTATCTACTTCAGGATATGCTATGAGTCTTGGATCAGGAGCTGTCTCGTGGAGATCACACAAACAATCAGATCCAACAGATTCCACAATAGAAGCAGAATACGTGGCAGTAGCTGAAGCAACAAAAGAAATTGTGTGGCTCAGGAAAATTCTTGAAGATTTGTAGGTAAAACAAGTACAATCAACTCTGCTCATGATTGACAACACCTCTGCAATAAAGTTGGCCAAGAACCCAAAGTTCCATGATCGAACAAAGCACATTAATACTAAATATCATATAATCTGACATCATGTTGAGGCCAAAACAATCCATGTCCTTCATTGTTCCACAAATGATAAAATTGCAGACATATTCACCAAAGCGCTTGGAAGAGAAAAACTTGAAAGATTCATAACGATGCTTGGACTCACCAACATCCATTCAGATTAAGGGGGGGGATGTTGACACCTAATCCTCACGATTAGGTGAATTTATGTAAATAGTTAAATTAGGAATGTGAACAGTCATCAGAAGATGAACTGAGCAGTCACACCCTTTTGTATATAACAATAGCCTACCTAATGAAATGAAATGAATCAGTTTTACTGCCTATTAGAGTTAGTAACTGGCCTAAAAAAAATCATTTTAAGATTTTAGGAAATTTTTAAAATTTTATAAAATGTCAATTTTTCTATTTATATATAGATTTACAATTTACATACCCAAAAAATATATTTATTCATGTTATATATTCATTAATTAAATTTAATTTAATTAAACCTATATGATAAAATAGCGTATTTATAACAAGATAAATAGCAATTTACGGACCATATTATGTTTGTTTAAATAAATTTAAATTAAAAAATATGGGAAAAAAATAACAAATTTTAATATAAATTTAAAATCTTTAATTAGAAATTCAGTGAATTTGAAGATGAAAAGTGTGAAGATCATGACATAATATTAATGTATCTCGAAATAAAATATATCTTTTTAGTTTTTATGATTATAAAATTTGAAGTCAAATATATTTCCCAACTTAACTACCAAATTCATGTAAATTTCCTATGGTTTAAGAATTATTTTGAAACATTTTATAATCTGATAGATGGGATAAAAAATTTGTCGACTTACTAGTGGAGACATGGAGAAGGATTTGAAATTTACGGCATCATTTCGCAAATTCCACAATATTCTCAGCTCCCTTTGTGTTGACATTCAGAGAAATATCATATCTACGTTTTGTGAGAAGGCATTAGGATTTACATTCAACTATAAATGCTTTCCTATAGCAAAGGTTAATTAACTTGTCAAGAGGAAATATAAACGAACCTATCATCAAACACGGTGCTCGTCGCAATATTGACAATGGCTTCTAGATTTTTCCAGAGGTGCTCTTTGGTTCTCTCTCTATCAATTCCAAGATTATGATCAGTTGCAATTTCTCCATCCACACAAACAACTTTCTATAATACAAAGCTTTCAATGTTGTCTCTATGTTTCTCCCTCAAAGTTATGAACAACTCCATTTTCAAAACCTATCTTTCATAGGGAAGAAATGACATCAGTCGTAGGCGGAGCATTGACCAATTTATGAGCAGGAAGAGTACTCAAATTTGTCACTTCACTTTTGAAACATATTTTGGCGGACTTAGTTTTTGAAGATTATGCTTAAACTGAGTGATGTAATTGTTGACAAATTAGTCAGCTAATTTTGTGTTATGAGTTATCAGAATTATGACAACATATTAATAGATGTAGTTAGTGATCATTCAACAAATTATTATTGACAGTAGATTAGTAAGAAAAAGGATAATCAAATTAAAAATATGTAGGCTATATAATAATGTATTCATTGCTCCTATGGAGATATGAGATTCCAATGAGAGTTCAGTGCATCAATTGAGAATCAGACTTCTCTTATTTTTGTTCGTTAGTTTTGTTTATGTTTTCATATGTATGCTCCAGATAGATTTAACATCGTATCAGAGCTAGGTTAAGAGAGATGATTTATATGTAAAGTGTGTGTTGTTGCCAGGAGGTTTCAAAAGTTTGTTAAATCCATTAGCAAGAGTATTCATAATTTTGTGAAGCTTGTTCAGATTCAAGTTATTTGCGGCAGTGCTCACCAGTTAGTGGCAATGGCCAACAATATGAATATTTCTCAACCACAAATACTAATGTTTAAATGTGAGAACTTTGGTTTTTGAAACATTAAGATGAAAACATTATTTCTCTCACAATATTTGTGGGATTTCGTAGAGAATGGTTATACAAAACTAGATGCTGAAAAACTTTCCCGACGGACTCAAAACCAAAGAACAAAACTAAAAGAAAATCTTAACAAAGATTCAAAGGCTCTCTTCCTAATCTAGAAAGTAGTGCATGATTCTATTTTCCCAAGACTAGTTGGAGTAAAAAAGTCAAAGGATGCATGGGATGCTTTGCAACAAGCATATCAAGCAAGTGATAAGGTAAAAATTGTTAATTTGTAGTCATTAAAAAGAGAATTTGAAACCTTGTGCATGAAAAACTCTAATTCTATTCAATATTTCTCACTAGATTTATGGGTATAGTGAATGAAATTAGGTCTTATGGAGAAGATTTAAAAGATCAAAAAATTGTTAAGAAGTTTGCATGCAAAATCTGATGGGGTTGTTGTTGCTATTGAAGATTCTAAGGATCTAAATCAGTTGTCTTTGAATGAGCTAGTGGGGTCTCTTCAATATCATGAGCAAAGGATCAATAGATCTTTTGAAAAATCTATTGCGTGAGAATTTCAAGAAAGAAGAAATATTTTCAAAGACAAAATTGGTTCCTCTAATGAGGAAAGCTAGAACACTTTGGAAGAGGAAGAGGGAGAGGACAAACATACGGATGAGGGAGAGGTCGACGAAGATTTTTTTCTGCATACAACAAAGGAGGAGGTAATGATGATAGTGATGGAGGTAAAAGATTTAATAAATCCCAAGTTCAGTGTTTTTATTGTAAAATATTTTTCCATTATGAAAGAAATTGTTGGAAAAAACAAAAACAAGCGGCTAATTTTTTCTGAAGAAAAAGAAGAGGTTGGCTCTTTGTGCTTGGATTATGATTCAACTAATAATGTTTCCAAAGAGGTATGGCTTATGGATAGTGGTTGCGGCAATCACATGATAGGAAATAAAGATGGCTTTGTAGAGATAGATGAATCTACAAAATCTTATGTACTATTGGCAGATGACAAGACAGATGAAGCTAAAGGTAAGGGAACAATTGCTTTGAAGACAAAACAAGGAAAACCAAAGCACATTAATGAAGTTTCATATGTTCCTAGTCTATCACATAATTTTTTGAGTGTGGGGAAGCTCCTTCAAAAGGGATATTTAATTGTTTTCAAGAAAAAGCAATGCATAATCTATGATAAATATGATCACAGTAAAATTATTGCTAAGACTAATATGCGACAAAATAGAATTTTTGCTTTCAGTCTCCCTTGTGATGCAAGTACAACATTAAATGTTGCTTATGATGATAGTTCCTGGCTATGGCACATAAGGTATGGACATTTGAATATGAAAGGCTTGAAATTGTTATATAACAAGCAAACGGTCAAAGAGTTACCACTTATTGGTTCTACTGATAAAGTTTGTGAAGGGTGTATTCTTAGTAAGCAACATAGAGATTCATTTCCAGTAGGAAAATCATGGAGAGAAAGAAAACCATTGGAACTAGTGCATGTAGATATATGTGGTCCTATGAAAACCTTGTCTCTCAACAAAAATAAGTATTTCATTATTTTTGTGGATGATTTTAGTGGAAGAGCATGGGTATATCTCATTACAGAAAAATCTGATGCATTTGTCTTATTTCAAATATTTAAATCTCTTGTGGAAAAGCAAAGTCGTTATTGTCTAAAAACATTACACATAGATAGAGGGGGAGAATTCACTTCTGATAAGTTTGGTTCTTATTCTAAAATGAATGGCATTCAAAGGAAATTGACAACTAGTTATACTCCCCAACAGAATGTCATTGCTGAATGTAAGAATAGAACAATTGTTGAGATGGCTAGGAGCATGATGAAAGGTAAAAACCTTCCAAATATTTTTTGGGCTAAAGTTGTAGCTACGTCTGTTTATTTTCTTAATAGATGCCCAACATGAAGTGTGCAAAATATTACCCCTGATGAATTATGGTGTGGAAGAAAACCCAATCTTTCTCATTTAAGAGTCTCTAGTTGCATTGCCTATGCTCATGTTCCTACTAAAAGGAGAAGAAAGCTTGATGATAAAAGTGTGAAATGCATTTTTATTGGATATTCCAAGGAAACCAAAGGTTATAGATTTTAGAATCCAGAAACTGAAAAATTAATGATTAGTCATGATGTGTTATTTGATGAGAAAGAGGAATGGCAGTGGAATCATGATGTGCAACAGTAAAATCCAAGTATTGTTGTATAAGAAGATGAATATTTTGTTTCTGCAAATCCATCCAGTAATCAAAATATTTCAAAGGCCACATCCACTCCATCATCTTCTGCTACTTCAAGTCATGTTTCAAGTCCAAGTCCTCCTCCAAAAAGGACAAAATCTTAAAATGAAATATATAATTACACTAATTTTGCTTTGATGTCTCAGATTGAAGCAGAGCCAATATGTTTTGAGGATGCAGTAAAAGAGTTAGTTTAGTGCAAAGTAATGGATGAGGAGATGGCAACGATTAAAAAGAATGAAACATGGTAGCTTGTGGATCGTCCTATTGAAAAAGAAGTAATTGGGGTTGAATGATTGTATAAAACCAAGTATGAAGTTGATGGATCAATACAAAGGCACAAAGAGCATTAGTAGCAAAGGGATATCCTCAACAACCAGGTATTGACTACAATGAAACATATGCTCCTATTGCAAGATTTGATACAATCGGAACTAGTTTGGTATTGGCAGCACAATATAAATGGTTAGTTTATCAATTTCATGTTAAATCAACCTTTCCAAATAGTGAATTGAAATAAGATGTATATGTTCACCAGCCCCAAGGATATGAAGACGCAGGAAATGGACAGAAAGTGTACAAACTGAGAAAACTCTTTATGGGATTAAACAATCTCCAAGAGCATGGTACAATAGAATTGACACTTATGTTTTGAAAGAGGGGTTTAATAGAAGTGAAAATGAACACACATTATATATCAAGTCAAATGGTAATGATATAATAATTGTGTGCTTATATGTAGATGACTTGGTATACACATCTTCAAGTAATTTGTTAGTGGAAGAGTTCAGAGAGGTTACAATGACTGAATTTGAAATGATTGATTTGGGTTTGCTCCATTATTTTCTTGGCATAGAAGTGAGACAAATGAATAACGAAATTTTTATTTCACAAGAAAACTTTGTTTCAAATTTTCTTAAAAAATGGAAAATGAGAAATTGTAAACTCATGAGCACACCCATGAATACAAATGAAAAATTTTCTATAGAAGATGGAGCTGAAAAGGTATATTGTCAATTCCATAGGAGTTTGGTAGGAAGCCTTTTGTATCTTACTTCCATTAGGCCTGATATTATGCATGCAATAGGCTTGATTTCCAAATTCATGCAAAGTCCAAGTGAGATTCATTTTGGAGTAGCAAAAAGAATTTTGAGGTATGTCTCTGGAACAAGAAATTATGGAATTTGGTATACTTCATCAAATAATTTTGAGTTGGATTGTTATACAAATAGTGATCGGGGTGGATATTTTGATGATAGAAAAAACACTTTAGGATAGGTATTCAACCTTGGATTAGGTGGAGTATTACGTTGTTCAAAGAAGAAACCAACTATTTCATTGCCTTCTACAGAGGTGGAGTATATTGCAGTAGCAACAACAACATGTGAAGCAATTCGGTTGAAGAAAGTATTGTTAGATCTAAAACAAGAACCAAAATATACCACAACTATTTACTTTTATAAATTGTCTACCATTGCCATAACTAATAATCTAGTGTTTCATAATCATGCCAAACGCATTGATATCGAATATCATTTCATAAGAGACTATGTGGATAAAGGAGAAATTGTAATAAAGTTTTGTACAACAAATGAAAAGCTTGCAAATATATTTACCAAAGCACTACCTAAATGGAAGTTTGAATACATGAGTGATATGCTTGGAATCACCTCATTAAGAATTAAGGTGGAGTGTTGAGGATAATGCATAAACTGAGTTATGTAATTGCTGACAAATTAGCTAGCAAAAATTGTGTTCTCAGTTATCAAAATTAGGACAACAAATTAATAGATTTGGGAAAATATGCCGCAAAGAAAGCATTAATGAACCAGAGTTAGCGGGAATGGTCAAATTCAAATTCAAAAAGCGGTATAAAACACAAATGGTTTCCCAAAAAATAACACTTGGTCACTTGCGAATTGAGTGATTAAGCAAAGTCTTGAGTATTGTGAGTCAAGCGTTGATTAAGCCCCTGAATGTGCGAGTGATAGATTGTTGCACAACTACAATGACAACAACTAAGGATGGTATGGGGATAGAAGAGGTGACCGTCGGTGAGGCCACGTAGGCCCTAGCTATGGAGGATGTTCCAGAAGGTGCTAGGATTGTGGCAGAGATCTTGAAATCACTGCGCATACCGAGACCCAAGAATGATAAACAAGCAATGGCTCCCGCACGCATGTCCCCGCAGAACTTGCTGCACAACAAACTGTCAATGGAGGAGAAGGGGAGAGCAGTCACTATAGAAACATACGAAGAAGACAAAGATCTGCAGGCCATTATCATCGCAGAGGAAGAAGACGAAGGTGTGGAGGTGGATACTCAACCTATGCTCTCGGCGATAAAACTGTTGGCCTATGTCCCCCTGTGAAAAGGGAAGGCCAAAGTGGCCAAGGACTTGGACGAGACCAAGAGTTCACTCTAGACCTTGCTTCTCCTAGATGGAATTATGTTTGAAGGCATGCACCTGCGCTGTGTGTCGACCATGAAATTTTAAGATTGGGACCTCACTAACTTTGAGGAGTTCCCTCACCTGGAGACTAGAAACCTCATGAAGCAGAACACTGTGGGGGTGGTGATAACATTAGAGTCATGAAAGTGGTTGCACGGTCTGCAAAAGGTCAGGCGGCTAAACCTACTCTGGGTGTTGCATTTCCACTGCCCTCTAATAACCATTTTCATGATCAGGTAGCTACTTTTCCTCGTGCATGATGGATATTTATGGCTGGAGGAGCCCATCACACAGTAGAACTAACTCATCATGTTTCCTCGCTTCCATACAAAGGAAAGGACCCTGTGACGATATCGGAAGAAAAGGGAAGTGATTTGGTCCTTGCAGAGGCCATGAAGATGAAGTACAAGCTGGAAAAGAAGAAGAGGGGCTACGTAATCTCCAACATCAAGCACAAGGTAGTCTACATAGCAACCCAAATCCTAGTAGGCAAAGTTATGTGCAAGTGTCGCGCCGACAAGGCACCTTCACCGGTGGTTGCACTAGCTGTGCAGTACGTAGAGGGGGTCCAGTTTAACTGGTCCAAATTCCTCTACATAGAATTCTTAGAGAATTGTCACGAAACCCAGGAGAAGGGTAAAACCTTCCACTATGCATGGTTGTTGCTATCCATAGTTCTCGTAGTCAGGGAATCGCCAAAGGACATTCAATTCCCCATAATTGACAGAGATTTATCGGAGGCCACAAAGTATGCTTCGCTCTATGCCACGAAGGATGCTATAATGGTACACAACAGAAAGATCTTTTGGGTGCTCATGGAGATGAACATCTGAATGTGGATCAACCGTAAGCCATGGTTGTTGCCCACAGTTTACAACAGTCTGCAGAGCTTTGCAAAATTCAAGGTAGACATGCACAACATCTATATCAGGGTGCGCAAGTATCCGACAAAGCAGTGGACGAAGATACCTTTTGTAGCCACTGATGATGCCATTTTTAATTTCTTGGAGCCATGCACTCTGGAATGGCATGCCCAAAACATTGCAACATCCGAGAGGTCTGCAGTGCAAAAGAAGAAAGATGACGCCAAGCTTCTTATTGCACAGTTGTATGAGAAAAGATGGAAGGAAATAGCGGCAACTAAAGTGCAGGCAGCGCGGGAGACGACAAATATAGCAGCTAAGAAGGAAAAGGCCGCAATAGCACCAACAGCACAGGCAGCATCTGTGAAGGTGGGCAAGGGACAAACAATGCCTTCGCAGGGGTAGGAGACAGAGGAAGCAGAAATAGAAGGAGGCGCGGACCGATGAACTCCGTCAACACAGCTAAAGCACCAGCACCCAGCAGAGTGGGTAGAGTTGTGAAAGAAGGTCAAGGCCTCGCAATTATCCATCGACCCAATCACCCTAACTGATTGTGATCTGCATGACATCGGCAAGACAATGTGTGATGTCACAAATGAGGCTCTTCAGGATGTCATGCAGGAGCACCAAGCCATGTTGCAGGCTCTTAGAGCGCAGTTGCAAGACTTACAGGCGTGCCTCCCCTCAGGCTGGTAGCCTTTCAACCAACCTCACAGTTGGATCTGTGGCAGCAAAGCAGATATTACGTGCACGGATGAAAAACAAAATCGTGTTGCTGGAAGGAGCTCTAGTGACATCAAACTAGTATGACAGGCTTTTGGTTAGCACGATGAAAGGTCTCAGGGTTAATCAAGCTACCCTTCCCTGTGAGACATTATATATATTGTAGGATGGGATAACGACAGAGCTATGTACTAGGGAGAGCCACGCACTCCAAGTCCTTAGTGAGAAGAAGATAAACATGGAACAACTTAGCTTGCAGCACGACTAATTAGTGTCAAAAGATTGAGAGCTAGTGTAGGTGATAGACAACGCTTGCCGAAGCATCCCAGAGCTAGCCATCCCAGCAAATCTACCAGCGGAGTTGCGGATCCACAGGCTAGCAGCAGGAGTCCGTGAGGCCAGGGAAGAAACAACAAAGGTTCAACTGGAGCTGAATCTTCAGATCGCCGAGCTACAGTTAAAGGCGCAGCCATCCACTCCGCCGGAAGTCAGAGAACAATAGACTAGTACTATCATAGCCCCATTGGAGGAAATCTAAGGTGCAATGTGAGAATGCACGAACATGTTGGAATAATCACTTGAGGTCCTCACAACTCCACAGGAGGACCCCAACATCCAACGCCTAGAGATAGAGGCATAAGAACTCAAATAGTAGTATAACAGTGTCCGAGGAACTGCGCATAGAGTGGTCCTCAACCAATGGCTTGTGAGGATGTAGCAGGCTAAAGCACTAAAAGAGCAGGTGGACATGACACAACATAAGGAGGCAGTTCTAAAAGTGCACATCCAGCCTTAGATCGATGAGGCGTTCACCATCACAGCAGACATCGAAAGTAAGCTCGTAAACATACAGAGGATGCACACATTCATTCAGAGAAGCACCACAAACACAAAGGTCTCGAAATAGCGTATGCAGCAAATCCAACAGATAGAAGCTCAGTGTGTTGCTAACCTCCACATAGTTCGAGAACAGTTGGAGGGACTTCACACAAAGATCGCCATGCCGATAGAGTGACTCAAGGGTGAGTCACGATGTTTGTGTTTGGGGCCTATTCGACATGGAATCCCCTCAAGGCATGCTTTGAGGCTCAAAGCCCAAGTTTTGACCTAATTCTGTTATAAAGCTCCGCGAATTGAGGGCGCAAGGTGTGAAAGTATAATAGAGTCATAGGGTTGTCCACACTAGCTTTGTAATATAATGTCGGCTGGATAGACCTAACCATGGTTCGCAGACCATGGGATTGTGTAAATAGAGCAAGGCTCTAATTGTAAAAGATAGACAATGGTAGAGAAGGAAGAGCCAAAGTAACTAAGTGAAGTGTGCCTTTGGATCGTAGAGTAGGAGAAGGCTCTGTAGCTGAGTGTGCAGAGGGCTAGTAGTCTGCATCTGTGTGCGCGGACCCCTACAGCTGAGTGCACAGGACGGAGTCAAGTCTGTAACCGAGGAAGGAATTAATAAAGAGAAGTTTTATAATAATTTTGTGTATCTATTCTTGGGTTAATGCATGATTGATTTGATTTGCAAATATACTATTTATTTACTGCATGCACCTATATGAATGGTTTATATTATTAAGTATACTTAAAGCACTCAAGTAGGCAAAGTTAAGTAACTAACGTCGGAATACCATTGAGGTCTTGGGTAATAAGGTAGAGTGTAACGTTCAAACCCTCGGTAGGGTTGCGCGAAGGTAGTATATCAGGCTACGATGTAAGGGAAATTGCACATAGCGACTTGTGCGTAGGGTCAAACCGCAAACACTTGAACTCATTAGACATATCCAGGATGCGGAAACCTAGTTCCAGCACCCTCTCATACTACTTCCGGTGAGACCTCAGTGCGTGCTCCACAGAATGTTACCGGAAGGGCCAGTAGTACCGGGATTTGTTTTGCTAATTAACTCTAAACCTCGGTCAGGCCCCAACAAGCCAACAATCATTCAGCAATTTATTAGGGACAGTAGATTAGTCAGATAATGGATAATCAAATTAGAAATATGTCAGCTATATAAAAATGTATTCATTGCTCCTATGGAGATATGAGATTCCAATGAGAGTTCAGCTCATGGATTGAGAATCTGATTTCTCTTATTTTTGTTCATTAGTTTTGTTTATGTTTTCATATGTATTCTCTTGATAGATTTAACATCTACATGGTTCACCCTTAGCAAAACAAAAGTGCGGCGAATCACAGGATGTGACTGTAATATTTTTTCGATGAAATCTACATCAATTAAACAACAATTAGTTATATGTGTGTATGTATATATATATATATATTAAACCAGGATCTAACATGAGTCCAGAAATCAATTTTTTTCCAAGTGTATAGTTATTTAGAATGCAAAATACAATATGTAGTTTTTCATTGTTTAACTTGTATTTCTAAACCATATATACAATATATGGAAGAGGAAACTCTCACCATTTCAAAGGAAGAAAGGAAACCAAGAGGAGAACTTAGTTTTGGGTAGCAAGAAGCAGGCTTGTTTCAAAGACAAGGAGAAAGGATAGGTTGCATCTCACAAGTGAAAAAGGGGGTTCTTTCAATGACTACAAACCATAGATCATGTGCCAATAAATAACCAAAACAGAGCAAAGAAAATTATGGCTGACAGCTAGTGCTGATCTTTTCTTTATTTTCTTTCCTTTTTTGTACTTTTTTCCAACCATCGAAATTTGATTGAATAAGAACCAAAACCAATTATTGTCTCACATGTGGGACTTCATTTTCAAAATCTAATCTCTCTAAGATGTGCTCTTTTTGTGCTCCCAATTCCACCTAATTTCAGGGAGTCCTCGAGATTCATTCATTTCCGTTGAATGTTGATCATTCTTAACTAAACCATATTGTCCCCATTTAGTTTTTCTCCCTGCTGGGATGTAACATTCATTTCTTCTTTTTTAGGTTGGCTTTCCTTGTTATCTTCTTCTTCATCCTTAGAAGGACGATGCTTTGAAAACTGGCACCCTTTTGGTCTTTGAGACTGCCTCTACTTCTTCTTCTTGGGATTCTTCTTTACCTGTTCACATGAGTTTTGTAAATGACCTATTTGAAAGCATAGACACCATTGGAATGTAGTGTTCTCATAATTAAGAACTTGTGACCAGTGGAAGTTATTTTGTTTCAAATTTATATGATCTAGGATCCATTTGCTATGATCAATCTCCACACATATTCTGGCATATGTGAAGAGCCGATTTTCTATTATTTTTAGATCCTTTTTTTGAATTTTTCCAAAGACATTCCTATATATTCAAGTACTTTATGATGCCAAAAAGGAAGGGGGAGATTGAAATCGTCACCCAAATTGACATAGTGGAGACCACGATAGTGGTGGCATCAAACTCAGCGAACCATGGAGTGATGAATGGTCTCGCTCTACTCCATGACTAAGCCCTTCATTTAAAGCATAATCTAGATCCTTCATTGTCTAAAACTGGACTATGAAAAATCCCTTTGAGAAAAAGTATATGTCACAGTTTGGAATCCATAACGAGAAAATCGAATAAAATAAAGCTTTAGGTTTAGGTCATAAGCCATTGAATCTACAAATAACTTCTTTTGATTGAAGAATGGAGGAAAGGGAAGATACCTCAGGGAGATTTACATCCATGGTTGGAGCATTTTCCATTTGTTCTACAATATAGGCACCTGGAATATTTTGGTTCTTATTTGTCAGGGTAGAGGTCTTCCCTTGGATTGCATCTTTGAAAGAGACAAAGGTTCAATTTGAAGCCCTAACTCCATTAGCACCCCCATGTAGCCTTAATTTTAGAATCAAAGTTGAGTTTCCTATAATATTATAATCTTTAAGCTGAAGGGGATATTGTAGAACCTTCCCTTCAAATTGTAAACTCTGCAAATATGCAGGCATGTCCCATCCTCCATGAATAAGCAGTTTGAGAGAAGAGATAGAAAATGTTTCTCTAACCCAAAACTCAAAGGTTTTCATGTAGGTGTTTTTAATAAAAATTTGAAAAGAAAGCTTCAGATTATTCTTTTCCAGTGGCTTTGGATCCTTGAACTGAGGCAAAAGGAGAGAAGCCCCATGACGAGGTCCCCCAGAGGGTGTACAAGGAACATAGCTGCTCCTTTCTTTGTTGTGTTCAATATAGACAATACATGCGAGACTAAGAAAAAGTGTACAAGGGCCGAAAGAAATCCCGTTGAAAATCCACTCATTCTTTTGAACATAACCGCCACACGCTTTTATTAAAAAACACAGAGATATATAATGCATAAAATCAGAATGAGGCCGATACCAACACAGGAAGATAATACCGACAGATAATTTTCTCGTGATCTCCCTTTGAGGTCAAACACACCATGAAGTCAGTGAGAGATACATCTCCTACATTCAAAGTCAGCGGTTGAAACCAGACTATGAGCGAAAGATAGCCTTGTTTCCTTTCTTCACTCCATGGCTTGAGCACCTTGATTGAAACAAAGCCATGAGCCATGAAAGTGGCATAAACAAAGTTAAAAACTTGTGTAGCCATAGACTCCATTATACCTCCAAATCACTTTCAAATAGTTATTGATATTTGGTCCAACATTAAGAGTTCATAAAAATTCCTAAAATTCTTCACTTTCTCTCACTAATATTTCATTTAACAATTAAAAATAACATTAAATTTACTAAGAAATTAAATATTCTCTTATAATTTACCAAATAAATATGAAATTATATTAAATAAAAAATTAATAGAAAATTATTATTTAAAAAATAACTTTAAAACATTTTTAGTTAATTTTTATTAAAAATATTAAATTAAAAGTTAAATAGTAAATTAACAAATGATATGTAGTTATAAATCATTTTTCATTTTTTTATTTTTTTTTAAATGTCAATATAATAAAATAATAATATAATTTTTATTAGGATATTTTTGAAAGGAATAAATGTATTTACAATTAAAATTTATTAAAATATTAAATTATTATGTGATGTTTTCATTAATTGACTAATTAACCAAAAATATATTATTAATTAGTAATAACTATTTATAAATATAATAACTTATTATCATTATAATAAAAATAATGTATAATTGAGTGATGTATGATTTATTTTTGATAAAGGAGAAAGTTTATTTTATTTTTTATTTTAGAAGTTAGAGATTCTTTTGATTTAAAGTTTGTATTTCTGTAAATTTTGGTTAAGAAAAATGTCAATTATTTTCATAAAACTTGCATCATAATGAAATTACTATTATGGCTAAAAATTTTAAACAATCTCATTAAATTATAAAAGAGATATTTAATATTTTGGAGATATAATTAGATTATAAATGGCTAAAAATTTTAAACAATCTCATTAAATTATAAAAGAGATATTTAATATTTTGGAGATATGATTAGATTATAAAAACAAAAAATCCTTTGAATATATAAATATCTTAGTCAGAAAATATCCTTCTACATGATTAAGTTCAGTGTCTCACAACTTGCTTGAAAAATAAATTAAATTAATAAACACAAATCATTTTCTTAAAATTTAGACTAACGAACAAAATATCAAATTCATTGTGGCAAATTCAAAAATCATTTTCTTAAAATTTCAACTAATAAATAAAATATAAAATTCATTATGCCAAATTTATATTTATTAAAAATTTTAAGTTTCATAAAATTGAAAATAATAAACAAAAATTCATTACAGGAATTTTATACTCATTATTTTAGTTTTATTTTTTAAAATTTCATATGTTTTTAAAATTGCATATATAATTAACAAAATATTATTTTAATAAAACGAATTTGAAACAGAGCAACATGATTTTTGAATGCCCATTAGAGAGAAATAATAATTCAAATACATAAAAAGCACATGAAATGGCTTGTTAAGACTACTTTCGTAAACTTTGAAGGTGCATTCCTTTCCTTGAGCTCTTCGTTGACCGGCGAGGACCAAGGAAGAAAAGAGAAACACAATACAACGTACAACATAAACTTCCGCCTGCAAAACTTTTCCGGCCATAAAAGTTTCAGTATGCCAAAGTCCGTCTATGTTAACGGAGACGGAAAAGTGGACACGACCTGACAGGTAAGCAAATTTTGCGATTCTGCAATGGAGATAAGGGTTGCCCTCACACTACTTTGTCAATTAGGTACAACCGGATCGTTATTCCAACCAGCTTAATCGTTAACTCACACCACTTTGTCAATTAGAGACAACCATATCGTTATTCTGACCAACTTGATCTAACGATTTTTATTTTCAAAATATATAAAATTCGAATTAATTAAATTATTATTTATTTATTTATTTCAATTAATTAAATAATAGTTAATTTAAATGTTTTTTCATAATTATGTTTTTGTCTCGAAAGTTATGGAAATTCCAGGTATATTTGGAAAAAATTTAACAAGAGATTTTTGTAAATCTAAGTAAAAACTGTCAAACTTCATAATTTTAAGTGCCTCTTTATTTCTAGGTTTTTGATGACACTGAATCCATTTCCACCCTAAAAACATGATTCAAACACTCCATTTACAAAAAAAAATTAATTTTTTTTACTCTGATTCGAACCACTTTTAACCATCTACTCCATTAATTAATTCCTCTTAGTAAACGACTCCTAAATTATTTCTATATATCACAACTACAATACCATTACAATTCAACATGAAAATCCATTAACGCGGCGTAACATAGAGTCGAAAGATGTAGGTTGTGTTTATGTGTACGTTGTTTGTCATTCAAATCAGTGTTAACATTCCGTCCACCAAACAAAATTTTATAGCGTTGTCTAATTTTCTCACATGTTGATTCCTTTTCTTATACTGTTTTCCCGTCGCGGTATATTTTGGATGTGTTTGTTTATTTTATTTACAATTGAATTTTATTTGATTGAATTATAAATTTAAACTAGATAATTTATAAATTTTAATTATTTAAAATATATATATATATATATATATATATATTAAATTTATTTATTAAATTTAAAATACAGATCACCATTTAACCCAAATTCTAACGAAGATATCGCTTAATTCCAGAATGTTAGGATGCTAAACACCTTTTAAACCTCCCCGTTCGACGGGTACATTAAAATCTGTACGTTGTTTTTATGTGAATGATTTATCCAAACGAAAGAACGGAGTTGATTTGAGAGCTCCTCGCGCCAGCAATCGGGTCCCGTCGAGCGCCGCCACGTCACCCTCGTCCTCCCATCACCCGAGGGCCCCACCGCCTGCAGCCTCCCCAGAGCCCCTCCTCCTCCACCAGCTTCCTCCCCTGCGCACACCCTCTGCCACCTTCCCCTGCCAAGTAACCCTACGTGAGGCTGCATTAAATTGCAGATTTTGAACAATGTAAAATTGCCTTTTGTACGCGCCCTTTCCCTAATCTACCTCATTCATGAATGACCATTCTGAATTCAACGGCCTCTCGAACAGAATGACAGGTCCCTGCATTCCGACAACTCCCCTACATTTCGAGATCTCCCGTGTGCTCTGAAACTAGTATGATTCATGCTTCTACTACATTGTGAACGAGATTAAGACGTTTGAATTATAAATGTTACAACTTACATGTAAGCCCGATTGAATTTCTGATGCAAGAAATATATTATTCAACTTTTCTGGTCTTCAGCCTAGCTTGTGAGTCATCTATTTCTTGAGTTGTATGGAAACAGAGGTTTTCCCACAATCAATTTCAAAAAATGCTAGTGTGTTTTTGTCAAACGCCCAAGCAGAGTTGTTGACTAAGATCTTGGGATATTTTACAGCAGACCAGCGAGAAAATCTGCTTTACCACCTCTAAAACGATTCACCTCGGTCAAACAAAGAGTCATCCTCAGAGATCTAGCTCTTCTGACCACTCAACTATATAGATTAATTCATAGGAGAGCTACAAACGTTACAACCAATATTTAATAGGGGCACTTTATTACAAATGCTACAACTTACCTGTATGCCCAACTAAATTTTTGGTGCAAGAAATGATGTTAAATTTTTCTGCCTTTCAGTTGAATTTCTGGTGCAAGAAATGTTGTTAAGGCTTTTGGCCTTTGGCCCGGCTTGTTAGTCATATCTTTCCGGACTTATATAGAAACCAAGGTTTCCGCACAAGTAGTTTCAAAAATTACAGAATTTGTCATTATATAAAGATAGAAGTTATTACATTTTACATTTAGTGAACTGATACGTGGAAGGAAATTTAGTGTTGAACTGATGATATTATGATCCCATGAAGGAGACTTGGATTGAGTCAATGGGAGTGGCATCGTCAGTGAAACTTGGATTGAGTCGATGGGAGTGCCACTATATTCATAAGCTAAATATAATCACCTAAAGTCATTCCAGACAGGTAAACTTGAGGCATATACATCAAAATTTTACAAATTCCAAAGTACTAAATCTCATTGAACATTGAACATTTCATATCCTACATTTCAGGTTAGTCATACATCCATTTGATTTATAATTTTACAACTTTACCTTCCAAAACAATTTGCAAGCCTCCTCCTAAAAAAAGATGGAAAATCAATTATGTTGGCACAGGAAAATGATTTTCAAGCGCTCCCACTTTAACTTCCAATACAATGTGCAAGCCTCCTTCTGAAAAAAAAGATGGAAGATGAATTATGTTGGCACCGAAAATCATTTTGCAACGCCTACAACAATGCTAGAAAATGGGGATGTTTTTTTGGAGTCTAATGTTTCAAGTGAGTTACATCACTCCTCATGACCAATACTAAGAGAATAATTATATGTATGAAGGAATTATATAGACATATTGATTAACTTAGAGTAGAGGGCTAATAAAGATTGATAATTTACAGTTTCTACAAGAAAAATGAATGAGAATAAATGAGATAGAAAAAGGAAAATTGACATGCCAATATAAGAGAGACAATGGAGTAATCAATCCTAGTCTAAAACACTAGTTTGGATTTGCCACATCTTTTTCAATCTTTGTGAGAACACCAAATGAAAGCACTATCACTTTATTCATGACTACTTTAGACTATTACTAGTTCACAACTACAAACCTAGGTTTAAGGAGGTGATTCACGTCCAACGACATCTCCTATTTATTGGAAAGCAACTAAATGTGTATTGATAATATAATATGTCATCTATGAGTAAACCACTATGTGGTCATTGTTATGCCAATGTGGTCATTTGTCGAGGAGAGACACACCCTTAGAAATGGAATTTCTCCTCTCCTTTGACTCCATACATGGGAGTTTTCAATGTTAACTAATTTCCAAAATTATAGATATAGGAGATTATTGAATATAGTATTCATTTCAAAATCCATGGTGTCATATACATATCTAATGGGTTGTAACCTTTCATTGTAGTTCTTCATGATTGGCTTATGAAAACATGGACCATAAATTTTAACCTTCTTCTAAGTTTTAAAGGTTTTTTTCATTATGAATTTTCAGGGCCACATGTCATATGTCCTTACAAAATGGGCAATGGTTTATAGGAAAAGTGGGCGTTTTCATCACACCTAGGTTCTCATAACCCAATCCAACAACCACGACTATAACTATCATTGTTGTGTGGGTGTATTTAACTGAGTTACCCCTTTATTTTTGGTGTCCACATGTGCTTGGGCATTGAGTTTTCATTGGTGAGTTTTATAAGTTATTTAAAGGATGCATGTCCAAAGATTCCCATCTTTTGAGAGAAAAAGGGGAAATGTAGTAAATCCAAGGCTAGAATAAAAGACAATTAACCCAACTTCGACCATAAGATATCAGGAAGAGATTGGAGCCTCCACCACGTTCTTGAATGAAACCACAAACCAACTAGGGGAATAGTGAGGAAAGAGGTATTTACTGATATTAGCACATATCATAATGTTATTGATATTGGGCCATATAATAATGCTGCTTTAACAAAAATTGAAGATTTGAAGAGAAAAAGTGTTGCAATGTGAGTTTTCAACACTCTTCTATGCGCTGGTAAATTAGATGTTTGGTAAAGTATGCCTATTTCATAAAGTGAAAACCAAGTGCATAAAAAATAAGTGTCTATAAAATATGAGTCAATGGCAACCAAGTGTATGAAAAACAAGTGTTTATCAAATCTGAGTTGGTGGAAACCAAGTGCATGAAAAGCAAGGGTTAATCAAATTCGAAGTTGTCACAACCACTTCCGAGGTGTTGGTAACCATTTCCAAGGTGGTGGAGAACGCAAGGGGAAAAAGTTCAGTTGGTCAATTCTTCGAACCTTCTAGTTGGACAGACAGGTAAAAGTGGCCACCTCAAATGGTATGAGCCAGATGGAGAAACGCTCTTACAGGTGTATGGGGCTGACACATTTTCAATTTTCAAAGAAGTTGGTTGGGAGAAGATTTTTCTACTCTTCATCAGGTACGATCTTAAGCTCACCAGTGATTTGATTGGTTTGTTTCATAGAAATAACACGTGAGTTTAGGGACTGTTATTCAAGTAACAAAAGAAAGCATCACCGAGGCAACGGAAACACCAGCTAAGGTGCAAAGATGGTTTAAGACACAAATGGTGCAAGGAGTAAATCTAAATTATTTCTTCAACGATGACAACCATGATCCATGTTGGAGAGTTGGGATGCACATAAATATTTTAAAGCCAAAGTGGGTTGAGTATATGAGGAAGATTCAACTTTATCGGACATGTGATGCTCATTTTTCCAAAATTTCCTTATACCATATGTGATTTCTTATACATTTGGTTGGTTTTAACATGATGAACTTGCCTCTTTACCTTCATCAAAACTTGGTTAAGATGGTGGCCACTGTAAGAAAAACAAGGGTTTGGTACCTAGATGATATATACCACCACATTTTGATCAAGATGTTATACACCCATGCAATGAACAATAAAGAACAATGGTCGAGGAGGACATTGGACAAACCTTTTCCAGAAGGTATAAGAAGAATAAAAATGTTGTTATATAGGTCAAGAGCAATTAACAAGTTGTTGAAAAAACAACTTAAAAACCTAATAGTAGAAAACACCCTAGGATTTATAGGGTTTATATAAGAAAGACTAGAGGACATTAGCTAGAAGTCCAGGAGACTAAGAAAGATGAGACCATGGAGGAAGGGCAAAAGAAGGATGAAGATCCTATAGAACCTAACCCTAGAATAGATTATGCAAGAAGGCTAAGAACCAGACCCGTGAACAAACTAAGGTTGGCGTTTATAGCTAAATTGAATCCAAATCTTAAGGAGCCTATTGCCATCGAGGATGAAAAGAAAGATGAGCCTACTAGAGATAAGAGGGGTTGTCAAAAGAATCAATGCCACAAGCTCTGACAACTGAGAAGACCGCACAGAAGAAAATAAAAAGAGCTGCAGCAACTGAGATGACCCCATGGAAGAAAAGCAAAAGAGCTCCAATAGCAAGACCCCACAGAAGAAAATAAAAGGATCAAGAGCTACAAGTGAAATCACAAAATAGGACAAGCTAAGAATCCTTGCAGAGGCAACAGAGGCCATTGTAAGCTAGTGTTTTTTGCTAAGGGTTTTTTGTCAAGAGGGATAGACTTTTTTAGCAAATTGTATCATGAAAAGATTGTAATATATGGTTTCTTTCCCGGATATTGTGGATCTTAAAATTTTGTACATTTTGATGTATAATGTATGAAAAATAAGGTCAAAGGCTTCAAAACCCTTTGGGATTATTTTTTTTGTGTATTGTGGCCTTTTCAAGATCAATATAGTTTTCTCTCTACTCTGAGCAATTTTCCATCTAAAGGTTACAAAAACCGTTGTGTGGTGCTTTGTTTTTTTAGATCAATATGCTATTCTTCTATTACGTTGTTATTTTTACAATCTAAACAATGAATCCAATACTTGTCTTGCCTCTAGTAGAGTTTTGAAGGAATTGCAACACTTATTGGAATATACTTGTAATGAAATAGAATTCATGTTTGATTGTAATGAACTCAGGGAAGGATTTAGCAAGTGAATTTGAACTTAGATTTGGATCATGTAATGTTTCAGTTAAGGTAGTCAATAGTAAGGATAAGGAAACAACTAGACTTTCATCCATAGTTCATGTACAAATAGACTAGTGGAAGGGCCTTGCAGAATTTAACATATTGTAGATGGAAAGACCTTGAAAATTTTAACAAACAAGTTAGTCATATTTGCAAACAATTTAGTGGATACTATAGATACTGTAAATGATCACTCTTTATTAGCCATCCACTCTAATTTAATCAATATATCTATATAATTCCTTCATATGTCATTTTTGTCATAGTGTTCGTGAGGGGTGATGCAACTCACTTGAAGCATTAGACTCAAAAATACATCAAGACATGGTTACCTAGAAGCCCTTTATTGACCCCTTAACTTCAATAATAATGTTTTTTCAAGGTAATTAACCTCTAACTTCACACCGACACTTCAATATCACCATTCTATAGCATTGATGTTGGAAATGGAAAATGATTTTCTAGCACCTATAGGAGCGCTGGAAAATCATTTTTCGATGCCTATAGAAATAATTTTCAAGAGTTGTTGGATGCAATCTAGTTTAGCTATAACATGTTGAAGAGTTCTGCAGTAGGTTATAGTTCGTTTGTGTTGGAAAATGGAGAGTAATTGTTCTAACCCCTCATAGCTTTGCAACCATTCTATGACATCAAACCATCAACCTTAAGGTTCATGGAGGGATGGAAAGACAAATTGGAGATGACTCACATTTAGTTGAAAAATGTTGTAGAAAGGATGAAATATTGGGTAGATCATGATAAAATGGAGATAGAGTTTTTATTTGGAGACTTTGTCTTATTTAAGTTGGGTAGTGAGCTCTGCAAGCCACTAAGTGATATGTCAAGTGACGTGATGACTTTGGAATAATGTTTTAGTTAAGGTAGTCAATACTAAGGTTAGATCCAAGTTAGATGCCTAATTCTTTGCATAAATTGTCCCCATTTAGGCTCATAGTTGACCATGATATTGATCTTGAAATTGAATTGTTTGACCATGATATTGATCTTGAAATTGGATTGTAGCCTACAACTAGAGGTCCCTATTGACGTTCTAGACCCAATCTAGAAGATTTGATGTGGAAATTGATTGAGCTCATTCATGTTTACTTCACCAAGCCTACTAAGCCCCTATATGGCACACTAGTCCTCTTCCAAAAGAATGAGGGCATTCCATAATTATCAATTTGCTTGGATTATCATATATTGATCAAGAAACCCATCAAAATGTTATATCCATTAGCTTTGGTGTTGTGTCTTTTTCATAATTTCATTGAGGAAAAGGTTCGTTGAAAGCTAGAACTGAGGTGGGAATACTGCCAAGTAAGGATTATAAAAAGAGAAGAGTTGAAGATAATTTTTGTGATAAGGTAGGGAGATTTTGAATTTCTTATTATTTCTTTTAGGTTATGCAATGGTATTTTCAGTTTTGTGCTAAAATATGTCAAATGAATAAATCCTTAAATTGTAATTTCCATGCTTCAAATTGCAATTTTAATATAGGTTTAGACTACTCATGAACCTCTAAAATAACAATTCTAAGGTGGCAAGGTTGTAAAATTGAACTGCTAAGATTGAAACCGTTGGATTTAAGAAAATACATGACTTCAAAATAACTATAAAATCCTTATTGAAAAAGGGTCGTAAATCTTCAAAAAAAAGGGGAGAATGGTAGTTTGAATCTACATCTTGGTGGTTATGTTCAATGTTGTCTGGTTTTTCCGAATAATCACATTCAATTTATGCAAGAACCAAAAAAAATCTAAATTTAACTTAGAAAGATGAATTCAACAACCTTAAAAACCCTAATAGTGGTACCCAGTAGGAAAGATAGTGTAAAAAATAAATAGCCATTTCATTTCAGAGGCCCATATATATATATATATATATATATATATATATATATATATATATATATAATATATATATATATATATATATATATATATATATATATATATATATATATATATATATATATATAATATATATATATATATATATATATATTACTACTTAAAATTATTGATAAGAAATTTGATCAACCCAACTATATGTTCATCAAAAGGATCAAGACTTGTTCCATTTGCAAAAGCATGGCACTGAGTGTCTTCCAGTGGGTTATCTATTCACAATACTTAGAAATATTTGTTTATAGGTTAGATAGTTGAGATATTTTCCATCACTCAAGCACATTCTAGAGTTGTTCCAAGGCCCATCATTCAAATCTACATGAGATTTATTTATGAATACATTCCCAAACAAATTTAGAGCTTAGAGAAGTTTCTATGTCCATTATGCAGGGTTCTCTTATTCCATGCATTCTAGCAAATAGAGAAGATTGATCTCCCCTTTGTGTTATTTCTTTGCAAGCTAGAGTGTGATATTTTGAACATGATGTGAGGGAGTTGGGTTCATTGAATTTTTTACTCGTAAATATTCATTGGGACAATAGGTTTCATAATATGTTTCCTTATTTTTTGCAGATTGTGACACAAAATGGAAAAGAAATGGAAGGCTATAATGGGCCTTTAGGTGCAATACCCTAAAGAGAAAATCATATTTTTTGGTAAATATTAAGTCTGGTCTTAAGTATCTAAGGCCAACATGAGTATTTCTCGAGTTGCAAAAATTCCTCTACATAGAGTCGACGAATTCATTAAAGGAGAGGAAATGAATCTAGAATATCCATGTACATTTTCCCGATGAAAAACCAAAACTTAAGGCTTAACCGAAGATCTGAGCTTAAGGGGTAGTGTTTCCCTACAATGGGAACTATAAGTATTTTAGTAATGCCTTCTTTAGATGATGGTATTAATAGTTCTTTATTATTTGCCATATGTTTTGATGTCTTAATTTTTTTATGTAGTTATGCTTGCTCATATGGTCAAGAGGAGAATAGAGTAAAATGTACAACCAAACTAAAGAAGTCATTTATGGAGAATAGGGGCTGCCATTGGCATTTTATTTTAAAGGTTATGGTTCAAACCCCCAAGATAACAATAATAACATACAAGATGTATGATCCTAAATATGGGGAAGGATGGCCTTGTCATGGAAAAAATGACATTTCAGGTGATGCTAGGTCTCTGCATCAGCTAAGGATTTCAAGAGACATGGTTTCTTAAGTCAATTTTTTTTTTCTATAAGTGCCAATTGACTCAGTTTGTAAAATGCATATTAAAAAATATGTTGACGTAGATACAACATATCAAGATAGGGATTTTTAGCTATGTAGAAAAGATGTCGCAAACATCTATAATCATATGACGAAAGGAAATTACCAACCTCATAAAAAAGATGAAATGAGTGTGAATCTTTGGTATGAAAACACCAAAATGATTTCTTCTTTTACCAAAAGTCGAATGGTGAAAATGTCCCTTTTATAGCTAGAATACAAACAAATTTGATGTTGGACACTATGGTTAAGCTATCCCATAATAGCTTAATAGACATGGATTCAACATTCAACACAAATAAATATGGGGTTAGTATTTTTGCAATGATTCATTTAGTGAAACCATTTTTATTGTAATGATTTGATAAGGTTAATGGAGTAAAATTAACTTCATTTTTTTTAATATGATAGTATTAGTTGTACACACTCATGGTGTTTGGCGAGCAACAAAGCAAGGTTCCTATCGCATGGGTGGTGGTCACGTAGTACAACACGGGATATATTATTGTGGTTGTAGAAACTATTGCATAGGTGTTATCAGCTTTGTCATGATTGGAAGGTCAATGCCTTTATGCTTGATAATGCATTGGCTAAAATTATTGCTTTGAGGTAACCTCAATCTTCTTATTTGACATTTCAACTTGTATTCAATCTAAATATTTCTCACTTAAAATTAATTAAATATGGCAGAAGCATCACCAGGTATGAAGTAATATTGTGTGTTTGGCATGTAAGGAGGAAATGGATCAAAAATGTTAAAAGGATAGTCAGTAGTGTAGAAAAAGGAAAATAGATGTTCAATGAACTAGGCCATATCATGAAAAAGTGTTTGAACGATGAAGTCACTAATGAAATAAATGGATTTTTCACCAAATTTGCAACTGAGGTGAAGTTTTTGGACTATTTCCATAAGAATTGGGTTTTCAGTGATAAGCTTAGTAAGTGAACATGCTCTTCCTTGTGTTTATACTTTTTTTTTGTTTCATAAAGATAATATATATTTACTAATTGAGTTTTTACGTTTAGGGATGTGGGTAAAAGGCTATCAAGATTTTCCTCATGCAAATCAGGAGATAAATAATGTTGTGGAATCATACCACTGTTATCTCAAGACTGTCTTTCTATCCAATCATAGAAAGAAATGTTCTCGCATGATGGATTTGATATTTTATACTCTCCCCAAAAATGTTGAACCATGTTATTGATTCAAGAAAATTTTCAAAACAGAAGGATATTTGAACAACCACAAGAAAGAGAAGCAAGTTAAATTGTCAATGGAGATAGTTATTGCAATCCTCATGAGATCTTATCTCATGCTTATTGGGTGAGGAGTCAAAGTAAAACTGATATTTGATATCTTATCACTTGGAATTGCACAAATTTTCTCACTTGTGATTGCCCATGGTCTATTCGTGGCAGCGTTTGCAGCATGCCATAAAGGTAGGTTGGTTGTATTCACATACAATGAATTCAGATGCTTTATTGGATCATGATAACACACCCAATACATTTAATTACCCTCCTAAGATAGATATGGAGGATCCAAACCTAAATATAGATGTCAACATAACTATCATGGTTGATAACAATGTAGATCGAAATGTTGAAGAACTTCAGATGACTAGAGAGGATTTGTTTAGCTACATAGACCTGTTGAGGAATAGCCCTCCTCCTACCTCAACCATGACAAAAAAGTTGATAGGTTTGTTTACAAAAATGTTGGATGATGTCAATGATCTTCATATTATGGGCTATGAATTCACCCTTGCGTTGGGTGCTTATGAGTCATCTTTGAAGACAAGGAAAAGTTTCCTTAACCTTAAAAAGAAAAACAAAAGAGGAAAACAAAGTGGCATATTGGAAATTGATTTGAATGTCCCTGCATCCAATTATGAACCATTTCAGTTTCAACATCTCAACAAGTGAGGGCATCCTTGTTCCAATAATGCATCCTCTACTGACCCGAGTAAGTTCCATAAAGTGATGAGATCAACATGTTTAGATTAGTTTATATAGACATAACCATTTCTTAATGAAGTACTGTGTAAATGTTTGTAGTGGCACAACATCCCACTAGTGTGTTTGCCCCTATGGATCATTCTTCACTCGAGCATGCTTTGTTAGTAGAAAACAATCCAATTGGCGATTTGTTAGGTTTGTTGCTATATATTCCCTCTTAATTTTCTCTTAAATGTGTGTACTGGATGTTATTGATGTTGTTGATGTAGTGTCTGAATGCTTGTAGATGTGAATGTATGTATTACTTTACATGCATGCAATAGGCTTATGTTTCATGTGATTCAAAATTCTCATTTTGGGAGCATTGTTCCTAGTATAATATTGGCATGCATATATTGAAAACTTGTGATGTGTCTGAAGAGTTGGTTATGTTGTGTACATCATTTTCCTGACAAATAAACAACATGCCAAAGACAAAGGTTTGGATATCCAAACAAATGATTTCGAGCCAACATGTACAAAAACATTAATGTATTTTGATTCTCAGTTCGAGAGCTTGGCATGGAATACACATAATTTTATCAATAGTGATATGCTTTGTTTATAAAATTGTATCATAAAAAGGTTGTAATATTTTATGGTTTCTTTCCCAGATATTAAGCATCTTAAAGTTTTGTACATATTGATATATAATATATGAAAAATAAGAAAAAATGTTTTAGAACTCTTCAAGGAAAAACCATTTGGTAATGTGGCCTTTTGAAGATCAGTATAGTTTCCTCTATGCAAAAGTTTGAACAATTTGAAATATTCTTGTGTTACTGGTTTTTTGTTTGTCATCCTTTTACGTGCTTGTTCACTTTTTTACTGTGCATATGTGCAAAGCTTCAGTATTAGAATATACTTTTAATGAACTAGAATTCATTTTTGATTTCTCACTCTCATAATATTCAAATGCTTTAATTGTTTTTCCATCTAGAGGCTACAAAAATCACTGTGTGGTGCTCTGTTTTCTTTGATATCAATATGTTATTATTCTATTACATCTTGAATTTTACAATATGAACAAAGAATCCAATACTTGTCTTGCCTCTGGCAGAGTTTTGAAGGATTTATAGCTCTTACTCATTTTTGCAAGCATAAGCACACACACGAGTATGGGCATGAGTGGGATTGTTGCTTCCCCTATTTTTAAAAGTGCTTCCTTTTATACTCACATAAAAAATTTAGAATATGTTTAATGCAAAGATTATAATGTCTAAAGATTAGTCATAGCATTTAATGGAGTTCCCTATAATTTCCCCCTTAGTTATCCCCTACCCTTTTTCCCTTAAAGCATTGTGGAAAGGAGGCTTCGTTGTATTTGGTATTTTGTTTTCATGGTGTTGAAGATATTCATTGTGTTTCTGTCAGTAGTGTCATTTGCAAGAAATTCTTTCCAAAAATCCATGTTTCTTCCAACCAACCCGTGTAGGAAATTGTATATATCTTTCTTAACTACATATTGTGTGAAGATAATGTGCCTGAGTTCAAGCCATTCTCGTACAGGAATGGTCCGCTGGGTAATGTTTAGATGGTGCCATCTTTATGCCTCTTAAAGGAGGGTTTAGGACTATGAGAGGTTGTTTTCATGTCCAATCTTTCAAGAATTTTCTATATCAAGTCCAATCCATTAAGGGATGTTACAATGGCCTTTGAATTTGTAATTTTGTTTAAGCAAAGGCTAGTGGACATGGAAATATACATGTCATAATTTTGGGATGTCTAAGTTGTTAAAAAAGAACCCCATAATGTGAAATGTAAATATCAAACCACTTTAACTCAGAAGGAAATTCAAGAAACACAAAAGAGAGGATATACTTAAGTGTTTTTCACAACAGTCATCATCCTAAGAATTGATATGTATTACACTTGATTACCTTTATTGAAGACAACCAAGGAAAGGAAAGGAATATCCCTGATATGGAACAAAACAATCTCTGTACATAACTATTTTTACAAAGGTCTTCCCGTTCTGAAAATATGGCCTAGAGTCTACAAATAATCACCTACAAACACTCACCCATAAAAGTCGAGTTTTACCCTTAGGCATAGTAATTTGTATTTATGTCCAACAAAAGAATCCCAAACATCAAGTCAACAAAGAGAATTTCAATAATAAACCGAGCAAAGAAAAATAGATATTATGGCCTTGAATGCTACATATGGTGGGTGTTAGGTTATGAACTCATTTATTTATTCTCAAAGACTATTTTTTTAAAAACTGTTTACACTAATTGGTTTTTGGAAGCGGATGGTAACTTATGCACTCCCTTTACAGTAGTTTTCCTCTAACAAGGGCCTTTTGCAAAATGTTAGTGCCTTTTCTTTTATGTGTTGTTGTTTGGTCAATTTAGTGTGTTCTAAATTTCTATATAAATTGTCAATCCGGGAGTCGTAAACTATTGAAGTGAAGTGCACTATCTGTGTAAGATAACCATTTTCTTATTTCTTTGTCGCTTTCAGTTTTTTATTTGTTTTTGGATTTATCTTCTTGTTGATTCCCTAATGTGAGATGGTGTGTGTGAGATGGTGATTCTAGTAATCAAGTATGGACAAAAAGTATTCAATGTAATGATGGCCTTTAAAATAATTTCCAAACTTCAAAGTGTTCCAAAGGTGTTCAAACTTACAATGATGAAATCAAGATGTGCCTAGATTCTAATTAACAAAATAGTGAACTAGTGACTATGGAACCCATTATCCTTGCTGGTGTATAAAGAAAAGAAAAGACTGAACTCAAAGCAATTTAAAAACTGTAAGCAAAGTAAACTAAATCATATCACATCAATTCATTTTTGACCCCTCACCATTTGACTCGCTCTGGCTATAGGAGGTAATCATACACAAATTGAGTAATCTGATATCTAAATTGCATAAAATAAAACTAAGATTAAACTACACATTCATCCTACAATCCCTCACCATTCGACTCGCTCTAGCTATAGGAGGTAACCGAGAATGTTATGAGTAATCTAATCACTAACTTGCAAAAGTAAATAAACTAGTATCAAACTATACATTCACACTCAATCCCTCACCATTATACTCGCTATGGCTATAGGAGGTAACTGAAGAATGATATCAATAGTCTAATATCTACCTTGCAGAAAAGTAAATGAACAAAGAAAAGCTAAAGAAACAAACAATGCTAGAATTAGAACCAATAAAACAAATCAGCAGTAGGACAAGATAATTCCATCATGTCATTAGTCATCAAAAACTATATGCACTGCCCAGGCTTCCTATTAGAACCTGAAATGCAAACAATGATTAGTTGACAATCAATTAAAAGCATAAAAAACTATGGACAGCAAATAACATAAATACCATGAGCAAGTTAATATATACAGCGAACAAATATGGTATTAAGAGCGTAAAATGAAGAAACACATAAAGCTATATAGCAACTACAGGACCTTGGTATACATGGGCCCTCTGCAACCTCGGTCAATCAAAACCAATCACAGATTTGAACTCGAAATCAGTGTCTTATCATATATTGCAATGCAGTCATAAAATAGAAACTAAGTCTCGGCTCAATGGCTTGTACAATAGTCAAGATTACATAACAGCAACTACTAGCCTATACGCATAAGAAGATGCATTATTTATAGTAGGACATACATAACTAATTCACACGGTCTGCGCTAGTAGCCAGACACGTAAAAGACCATAATCGAAAATTTAGCAGCATGGTAGCCGTGGGAAGTAAATCCAAGGAGGTGGTTTGTTGGATTCGGTCCATGAGCAGTCCCTAGGTGTTATCACACCTCCTAAAACTCAAGACCTTGCCACGCAATCCTCCTAGTGATGAAAACAGAGTCGTACCACCGCTAAACTCCTTGTGTTGACCACCGCTTGACCGACTTTGACCGCGGGCTTCTGTGGATGATTTGGCTTAACCAAGGGGACACGTTCCATGTCCACCTCCTTTGTAGCTTTCCCATGTGGTTGAGTTCTTCAATAGACAGATGTAGCATAGAGTTTAACAAAAAGGCTGCGGAAACTGATTCTGGCTGCAGAAAGTGACAAATTTTGCAGCTGGTTGAGCAAAATTCTAAATCAAACAGCAGTCACAAAGCATAGTTAGGAAACCATTTATATGCTCAATTTAAATTAATATGCAGTGATTTGATAGCTTAGAGGTTTAGGTAACTGCAGAAAAGGGCTAAAAAGGGATGTAGGGAAGATGTAAGTTTGAGACTCAACATACCCGCACTGTGAAGGTGTTGCATGTCCTCATGCAACCAAAATTTAGTCATCTCCCTTTAGTCTATGTATTCTGAAGCCTCTGCTAATACATCCAGTCCTCTCCTCTTCTTTCTTGGTGCTACCACCATTCTGGGTTTCCTTATCAAACATCTGAAGTTGAGATTGATTAATTCCCTGCTCAAATTTTTGCACTTCTTCTTTAGTTTCTTGTTCTTCTTCTGCCACAAACCCATATGTAACGTGGTATTATCATGAGTAATTTTGTCCACTTTGCTTTGCTCTTTTAATGCCTCATTTTATTGTTTAATGTGCCTGTTTAAAACCTCCAATTCAAACATTTCTTGTTTCAAAGCTTGAACTTGTTCATCTTGTGTTATGTGAGGCAGAATGCATGGTGTGCTCGGGCCTGCAGCTATCTTCTCTAAATATTTGAGGTAGTCATATACCTCTTGTTGTTTTGTATCGATTTCAGGTGTTTTCCTCGGGCTGGCAGCTATCACACATTTTTACATATTATTTTGTGTCCCTAAAAAGGTAAGGCCAATAATATCCTAAAGAAAGGATTTTATAGGCCGTCCTTTTGTCAGCAAAGTGTCCACCGCATGGCTCATCATGACATGCCTTGAGGATGTCAGGCATTTCATCTTCCCGAACACATCTTCTGATCACACAATCTGTCCCTGTTTTAAACAATTTGTTAGAAATCCATGAATATTTTGAACTCTCCTGAACAATTTTTCTTTTTTTCACCAGGAAATAGATGTGGAGGAAGTTTCCCTGTAACCAAATAGTTAGCAATATCTGCATACCAAGTAGCCTTAGTAGTTACTGCAAAAAAATATTCATCTGGAAACTTATCCTCTACAGGAGAATCTTCTTTAGTATTTTGGCTCCTAGACAAGAAATCAGCTACTGTATTTTGTTTTCCTAGTCTATCCAACACAGTAATATTGAATTCTTGTAAAAGTAAGAGCCATCTTGTAACTCTTCCATTAGTAAAAGGTTTTTTCATTAGATATCTAATCGCAGAATGATCAGTATAGACAAAAGTTTCATAGCCTGTTATATAATGTCTAAATGTATTGATTGCATGAACAACAGCTAGAAACTCTTTTTCAGTCATAGTATAGTTCAACTCAGTGGGAGTCAAATTTTTGCTGGTATAGTAAATGGCATAAGGAACTAAATCCTTTTGACCCAACACAGCTCCTAGAGCTATATCTGAAGCATCTATAGACATATGGAAAGGAAGTTTCCAATTTGGCCCTCTCAAAATGGGTGCTTCAGATATTCTTGTTTTCAAAGTTTCAAATGTTGATTCACAATCAGGATCCCATTTGAATTCATAGTCTTTTGTAAGCAATTTGAAGAGTGGAGATGCTATTTTAGTGAAGTTTTCTATAAATATTCTATAATACCTAGTAAATCCCAGAAAACTTCTAACATCTTTTTGACAAGTTGGAATCGGCAACTTGGAGATGACTTCAACTTTTGATTTATCAACTTTAATTCCATCCCCTGAAATTTGATGTCCTAAAGCAATCCCTTCAGTAAACATCATAAAGAATTTTTCATGACTCAATGAAAGATTTGTTTCTTTACATCTGATAAGGACCTTTTCCAAGTTATCTAGTGCCTCTTCAAATGAATCACCATAAACTGTAAAATCATCCATTAGACCTCTACACAATCATGCATTAGATCAGAAAAGATTCCTAGTACTACCCTTTGAAATGTTGCGGGTGCATTACATAATCCAAAAGGAAGCACTCGGTAAGCAAAAGTTCCCCATGGACAGGTGAATGTCGTCTTATCTTGATCTTTAGGTGCCACCTGAATCTGATTATAGCCACTAAAACCATCCAGAAATGAAAAGTACTTTTTGCCTGCTAGAGTATCTAATACCTGATCGATAAAGGGTAAAGGAAAGTGATCCTTTAAAGTAGCTTTATTCAATTCCCTATAATCAATGCATACCCTCCATTTACCATTCTTTTTAGGTACTATAACCAAAGGAGAAACCCATTGGCTATCTGAAATTAGATAAATGAAGTTTACATTGAGTAGTTTTTGGAGCTCTTCTTTCACTATTTCTCTAAGATTTGGATTCATCCTTCTCTGAGGTTGTCTGATTGGTCTACTATTTTCCTCGATGTAGATGTGATGAATACAAGTCTTAGGGTCAATACCTTTCATGTCAGTGTACTCCCATGCAAATGGAGTAGAATGTTTTTGCAAGATTCTGGTTAGCTCTTCCTGTTGTGTTCTTTCCAAGTTTTTTTTGATATTCAATGTTTTACCTGAAAAAATCTCAGTGGTGGAACTACCAAACTCTTCCATAGAGTAAAGAGACATTTGTCTAGATGATAGATACTCAATGTCAGAATTTAACTGAAATTGTGTGTGGTCATATTCTGAAGAGGTTTCAAAGTTTTCTAATGTGTTCAGAATTTGACTATCTTCACTGATTTCAGAAATGGTACAAACATGTTGTATAGTGTCCTCATCATCGACCCATTCATTATCTCCTATCTCTGTAATTGTTTTTGCTGGAGGATACAGATTGAATTTCTTTGTCGAATTATCATCAGAAATATACATATCCCCTGATCTAAAACTGATAAAAGCATCAGTTGTGGCTATCCAAGGTCTTCAGAAAATGAGTGGATGCCCTCCTAGATTACTCTTGGGAGTTAAAATCATGAAATCTACTGGATACTCCCAAGAATCTAAGGAGACCGAAATGTCTTCTAATACACCATCTGGTTTAATAATTGATTGATTTGCACGTTGCAGTAAAGTAGGTGCAAAAAGAAGATTAGGAAGTTTTAGCTGTTCCATAGTCTGTCTACTCATAATGTTGATAGCAGCCCCTAAATCAATCAAAGTATTTGGGATTTCTACCCCATTGATATGTGTTTTGACAATTGGACTACCGGGACCTACATACTTATGCATGGTAACTTTTCCCATCATGATATTTGCAATTTTTCTACCAGGTGGATTCTTCTTGTATCTCTTGGTTTCCTTCTTGGTATTTTGAGACTCAACTCCTTTATTGTTTTAGCTAGAATAGGAATTTCTCTAATGGCTTGTAACAAGGGAATGTTGATACAGACATTCTTTAATTCATCTAGAAAATCATAGTCAGCCAACAAGATTTGTTTTTCCACTCCTTTATCAATTTGTAATCTTTCAGGAAAAGGAGGTGTGGATAAAGATACATGTTGCTTGACTATAGGAGTTGTGGGGGTTGATTCTTTTTCTTTTTCTTCTTGAGTACTTGGGTTTTGAAGAGATGCTTCAGAACCTTTATTGGCTTTAAGAGATTCTTCCTCAGAAATGTTTTGCTTTTGAGTATCTATAGAAGGCTTGTCTAAGACTCTACCAAATCTGAGTTGTACATCATTGAGAGGAACAATCATATAGGTAGGAAATTGTTTTCCTTCTACCATCTAAGCATTTTGAGGGTTTTTATTATTTGGATTTGGCAATGGCTGGGAAGGTAATTGATTTGTCTTTTGTTGGAATGGAAGCAAGAGTTAGGAATTTGGATTCTGTTGAGAAGGTTGTTGTTGTGGAAATGGTAATGAAAGTTGTGGATTCTGATTTGGAGATTGTGGAACTTGTTGGTTTTGAAAAGATGGAGGAGATTGATAAAATTAAGCAAATATCCCATAAGGATTTTTCATACCTTGTACCCATGATTGAAATGGATTTTGAGGTTGGGACCAAGGTTGTTGCCAAGGATTCCAACTTGGTTGGGGTTGAAAGTTTGTGGGGTTATTAAACCCTTGATTTTGTTGCCCCTACCAAGGTCTCCTTGAAACAAAACAGAGAGACTCAATTGAATTTGGGTCTTCTTGAAATACAGCTTTGAGCCCAGGAATTGGAGGACAATCCTTGGTCTCATGGCTTTCTGAGCAAATCGCGCATGTTTCTACGATTTTTGCATCCAAGGGGCATTCCCTTAGAGCATGTTTCTTCCTACACTTAGGACAAAAGATGGCCAAAGCTTCAGCTTCTGCTTTCTGCTTGTTTTGTATCTTAAGGGTGTCTAGTTGCTCAGTAAGACTCCCTAAAATATTTGTTTTGAACTCATAAAGCATGTTGCCAATCTTAGCCCTACTCACTAATCCAATTGCAGATTTATTTGCTTTAATGAGAGAAGGATCTCTAGGCCCTTTTCCAGTTTTAGATTTTCCCCTTGGGAGATGGACACATAGCTCTGCTATATCATGAAGTGGAAGTTGAGATATATCTCCTTTCCTCATCATATTCAAAATATATATCCATTCATCTCTAATGGCTTTTAATAGAAGGGCTTTCAAGGTTTCTTCATCTAGGTTACTCATTTTTGCTCTTTTTAGGTTGTATTGAAATCTTTCAAGTAGATCCTCCAAGTTTTCATCTTATTTTTGTACCATTTTGAATACCTCATCCTTATGATTGGTGGGCATACAATAGTCCAGGTATCTATCCAAAAATGTTTGTTTCATGTCATTCCAAGTCCTAATGGATTGAGTAACTAATCCCATGAACCATTTTAGAGCAGCTTCCTTCAATGTTGAAGGAAACAACTTGAGCTTTTTAGCATCTTTCATGTAATCATAAGTTCGGCACACTACTTCAAACTCAGATAAAAATGTTTCAGGGTCCTCACTTCTCAACCCGTAAAAGTTTGGGAGGACGGATGGTGAGATGTTTTTCATTGTTGTTCGAGATTCCTCATCAACTATAGGAAATCCAACTGATTTGTCTCCATCCCTGTATCCCTCGTTGTTACCTCTACCTCCTCCATTGTTTCCTCCTCCTATACCTCTACCTCTACCTCCTCCAAATCCATTTACTACTTCCTCTATCATGATAGTTTCCTCAGAGATTTCAGAGTCCTTTGGTTCTTCTACTAATGGTGAACGAGGAGGAATTTCTCCCTCTTCTTCTTTAGGTGATTCTACTTCCTCAATTACAATGTGTTTTCCTGTAGAAGTAAAGAAAGGGTCTTTCCCTAACTCAGATTCAGTGGATAGTGTGGGAGAGTCTCCTAATTCAACTACTGCCTCTTGAATTCCAGGGATCCTAAGGCTAGGAGTATGAGTTGGAGATGTTAGAGGTGTACCTTGCCTATACCTTGGAGTGGATGGAGTTGTAAAAATTGAACTCTTGGCCCTAGCTATAAACCTTCCCCTAGAATCTCTTGCTCTATGCATGTCATTTTTATTTTCTTCAAGCCGAGTTAATAATTCTCTTTCTGGTCTTCCAGATCACTCTAGGTGCAAGAAGAGAGCATACTCAAGAAATTACTGAATCAATAACTCTCTTTTCTGATCCTCCAGGTCACACTAGGTGCAAGAGGAGAGCATGCTTTGAGAAATCATCAATTTTTACCTTCCTTGAAATTTTCTTTTTTTTTTTTTTTTTTTTTTTTTTTTGTTTAAGAAATTGGCTACCTAGTTTCACTTCCCCAGCAATGGCGCCAAAATGTTTGGTCAATTTAGTGTGTTCTAAATTGCTATATAAATTGTCAATCCGGGAGTCGTAAACTGTTGAAGTGAATTGCACTATCTATGCAAGATAACCATTTTCTTATTTCTTTGTCGTTTTAGTTTTTGATTTGTTTTTGGATTTATCTTCTTGTTGATTCCCTAAAGTGAGATGGTGTGTGTGAGATGGTGATTCTATTAATCAAGTATGGACAAAAAGTATTCAAGGTAATGATGGCCTTTAAAATAATTTCCAAACTTCAAAGTGTTCCAAAGGTGTTCAAACTTACAATGATGAAGTCAAGATGTGCCTAGATTCTAATTAACAAAATAGTGAACTAGTGACTATGGAATCCAGTGTCCTTGATGTTGTATAAAGAAAAGAAAAGACTGAACTCAAAGCAATTTAAAAACTGTAAGCAAAGTAAACTAAATCATATCACATCAATTCATTTTTGACCCCTCACCATTCGACTCGCTCTGGCTATAGGAGGTAATCATACACAAATTGAGTAATATGATATCTAAATTGCATAAAATAAAACTAAGATTAAACTACACATTCATCCTACAATCCCTCACCATTCGACTCGCTCTGGCTATAGGAGGTAACAGAGAATGTTAGGAGTAATCTAATCACTAACTTGCAAAAGTAAATAAATTACTATAAAACTATACATTCACACTCAATCCCTCACCATTCGACTTGCTATGGCTATAGGAGGTAACTGAAGAATGATATGAATAGTCTAATATCTACCTTGCAGAAAAGTAAATGAACAAAGCAAAGCTAAAGAAACAAACAATGCTGGAATTAGAACCAATAAAACAAATCAACAGTAGGACAAGATAATTCCATCATGTCATTAGTCATAAAAAACTATATGCACTGCCCGGGCTTCCTATTAGAACCTGAAATGCAAACACTAATAAGTTGACAATCAATTAAAAGCATAAAAAACTATGGACAACAAATAACATAAATACCATGAGCAAGTTAATATATACAGCAAACATCTATGGTATCAAGAGCGTAAAATGAAGAAAAACATAAAGCTATATAGCAACTACAGGACCTTGGTATACAGGGGCCCTCTGCAACCTCGGTCAATCAGAACCAATCACAGATTTGAACTCGAAATCAGTGTCTTCTCATATATTGCAATGCAGTCATAAAATAGAAACTAAGTCTCGGCTCAATGGCTCGTACAACAGTCAAGATTACATAACAACAACTACTAGCCTATATGCATACGAAGATGTGTTATTTATAGCAGGAAATACATAACTAATTCACACGGTCTGCGGTGGTAGCCAGACACGTAAAAGACGATAATCAGAAATTTAGCAGCATGGTAGCCGTGGGAAGTAAATCCAAGGAGGTGGTTTGTTGGATTCGGTCCATGAGTAGTCCCTAGGCGTTAGCACACCTCCTAAAACTCAGGTCCTTGCCACGCAATCCTCCTCGTGATGAAAACAGAGTTGTGCCACCACTAAACTCCTTGTGTTGACCACCGTTTGACCGGCTTTGACCGCGGGCTTCTGTGGATGATTTGGCTGAACCAAGGGGACACGTTCCATGTCCATGTCCTTTGTAGCTTGCCCATGTGTCTGAGTTCTTCAATAGACACCTGTAGCATAGAGTTTAACAAAAAGGCTGCAGAAACTGATTCTGGCTGCAGAAAGTGAGAGATTCTGCAACTGGTTGAACAAAAATCTAAATCAAACAGCAGTCACAAAACATAGTTAGGAAACCATTTATATGCTCATTTTAAACTAATATGCAGTGATTTGATAGCTTAGGGGGTTCAGGTAACTGGAGAAAAAGGCTAAAAAGGGATGTAGGGAAGATGTAAGTTTGGGACTCAACAATTGTTCTCTATCTTTGTATCAGATCTTGTGGTGGTCAATTTTTTCTTTATTTGTTACATAATTTGCATTTTGCATTGCTCTACTTTTCTTATAATATCATGTCTCTTTTTTAGAATATTTTACATGTCAAGTTTTTGGCGTTCATATTGATGGTAAGTAATACTTGTTACAAATAGTGCTTAGGTAGTTGTGTATTGTTGATTGTAAAGAAGGTATTGTTTTGATTCTTCGAGATTTTAATACTTGGTTTGTTGCTTCTAATTATTAGACGACCATCTTAAACTTTTGGAATTTTAGGCAATATATTTCTTGTGTTTGAATTTATCATTGTATACAATTTTTTCATAGTAAAGTAAGTTTAATGATGATTCTATTTTAAAAAGTAATTTTTTTGCTACCCTCTATCTTTTTTACACTTAAAATATAATCCTTGGCTGAAGAGGGGCCATGCTAGTTACGCCAAGTAGTTATGCAGTGAATTTTGTAGCAGTCATAATGAGCCATTATATTCTTCATGTAATGAGATGGACATCCAGGCAACATCTTTATTCGCTTATTTGAACTGCAATTTGTAATTTGTTGAAATTTGCAAGTAGATATCTAAAGAATAATATGGATGTTTTGAATAATACATAACATTTGGATAGATTTATTATAATAGTAATTACATTGACATATTAATCTGATTTGTGATTGAGATAACCAGAGGTATATATTTTCAGGGTCACTTTTGAAACAAACCCACTGAGTTACATTTCTTCCATTTCATTATTTTTTGGCTCAAAATATAAATAGAGTTCTCAAACAAACCCACTAAAACAAGAGATAAAAACATTTTAAGCCATCTTTCCTACAATTTGAAAATGCCAAGGAAACATACTGCAATGTGCAAATTGAGACTAAACCTCGATTTGAGACTAAACCTCGATTGTGAGGCTTAACCTGTATTTCATACATAAAATTTCTAGATTGAAAACTTGAAGGTAAGACTACCCCTATACTCTATGGATACAATTTTGGATTGTGAACTTGAAGGTGATTATAAGCCTATATTTGATAGATAAAATTATGATTTGTAGAATGCAAAAGTCCTGCAAAATTTAAAAAGAAGGTTTAAATGTATAGCGTAATCCCCACATTTTGTTCAATTCTATGGATCTAAAATTCATTGGATTTAATGTTTTTAATATTATTTTCTTGCTTATAAGTTAAGCGTAATGTTCCAATTCCAATAAAAAACATGAAAGAGGGCGATGGAGATTGCCAGGTGTTATGTTTTAACTCACAAAAATAGAACATTTTCACATAAATGTTACCATTTTTAACGCCTTGACTAATTTAAAATTTAAATCTATACAAAATTGCATCAATGCATTAGAAAATCCAAATCACTAACATTGTAAAATAACACAAAAGAAATTATTTATAACCTTAAAAACATTTAATTATTTATTTACAAACCATGCAAATATTACATTTCTCCATATACATGGAATATATCACATTTGTCCATATACTTGTCATCCATACAAGAGAACCCAATCTTTGCAGGTCAGGGAAAAAAGTACATTAATGGGTTCGTATCTAATAGAAGAACCATGCCATGAGCACCCCCACAAAAATTAAAACAAACACGCATTCCCATAATGACGACCTATCTTGCTGCTACTCAATGACTTCTGGTGTGACATATGATGATCCTATGTCATCATTCACAACTCCACATAGTAGATGAGTGGACATTCTTTGTATATCTGCATGGTATTTTATGTTAAAAGATTGAAATTTATAACTCCAGTTTTTGGCTTCATGGTAAAGGGTTTTGATATTTTACTTTCGTACTTGATATGTGCCTTTCATTTGGTTGCAAATTAACTCTAAATTTGTGAGTATGGTGATATCGTTGAAACCAATTTTTTTTGCCTCTTTCAGCACTTTGACAAGGGAAATGTTGTATGCCTCATTATTTGTAGTCTTTCCCTGCACTTCTTTCTTTTTATGCAACACATGTTTCGTTTCACTATTGTAAAGCAAAAATTGATACCGAATTAGGACAATAGCAGAGCTCAATGCACATGATCCACTTTTGCACCATTTTTATGCTTACAATAGATGGAAAATAAGATAAAAATAACACGATATTAGAATTAGGAATTTAAATTATAACATTAAATAACCTGTAGTGCTAATAATAAAAGAGGATACAAAAGAGAAAAACATACAATAAAATTACTAGTCACTCAGAAATAGCACTAATGCTAGGGTAATAAGATAAAAAAAATCACTTAGATTCTACTACATAACTACAACAAACTGCGATTAAGATGGTTTTGGCTGTATGTATGTTCTCAACTGGAAACTTACCAACTCTGTTATTACTTCATATCTAATTTCCCCAAATTTTCAAGGCCCCTCAAAATAGTACTTGGGGAGACAAGTTTGTGTTAATGGTGAATTCATTACTAGTTGATAGCATTCTTATAGAAGTAGTCTGGTTGTGAAAAAATTTAACTTTTGACAAATTGTTAAAAAAAGGTTTGTGTTGATACAGTGAGAAATTGTTTCAACCATCGAAAGCCCAAAGCCACACACAAACAGTGTGGAACAATTCCTCGTAGAGGGAGGGTTGTCTGAGTACTTTAGTGGAAGTAGTCAATGTCCATATGGAAGCATTACATGCTTCCTTGGAATGCAAGAAAAGAAGTTATTGCATGCTACTCTGGAATAAGAAAATGAAGGTTTATTAATTTTCTACGGAATTGGGATTGCACTTAACATAAGTTATTGCATGATACTATGGAATAAGAGATGGTAGTTTTATTAATATTCCAGGTCAATGGGACTGTTTAGTTATTACATGTTGCTATGGAATAAGAGAAGTCAAGTTAACTAATGTTTTAGGGAAATGGAACTCCTCAGTTAGTAAGTGGTGATATGAAGTGGGAGTGTCAAGGCTATTAGGAAAGAAAAATCTAATCTATAACATCCAAGATTCAACTATCTTGACAAGAAGGAGATACAATGCTCTAGAATGTGCTAGATAGAAAAGGAAAGAAGTCACAAAGGCTTCAAGTGTGTGGATCCAAAAGGAGAGGGTTATTATAGTCTATAATTCTCCCACCATATGAGGCCACAGGAAATTCTATCTGTATAGATTAATGGCCAAAAGAGTTGGATCTAGCCTTGGAGATCTCCCTCTGTTTAGCTGAGGTGAATCATTACTAGGAGGTGGTAGAGTAGGGTTGCTCACTAGCATGTTGAAAATTGTCTAGAGATCTGAGTCAACAACTCCGCAAGGGATTTTGAGAGAAAAGAATTGTGTTTTTTGAAACTTCTTGTGGGGAAACCTTGGTTTCTATATAGGTCAAGAAACATATGACTAACAGGCTCGACCAAAGGACAAAAAAATTAATAATATATCTTGTACCAGAAATTCAGTGGAAGGCCGAAAAAGCTTCATAATTCTTCTTACACCACTGTCTCATAAGCTCAGCAGAAGGCCAAAAAAGTTTAATAATATTTCTTGCACCAGATATTTAACTGAAAGTTAGAAAAATTTAACAACATTTCTTGCACCAAAAATTTAGTTGGGCATAAAAATTTAACAACATTTCTTACACCAAAAATTTAGTTGGGCATAGAGGTAAGTTGTGGCATTTGTAATAATGTGCCGCTATGAAATATTGGTTGTAACGTTCGTAACTCTCCTACCATTAGAGGCCGAAGGAATTAATCTGTATAAATGAGTGGTCAGAACAGATAGATCTAGCCCTGGGGATGACTCTCTGTTTGAGAGAGGTGAATCGTTTTAGAGGTGGTAAAGGAAAGTTTCTCGATATTCCATTGTAAATTGTCCCAAGATCTCAGTCAACAACTTTGCATGGCCGTTTGACATAAAAACACTAGCATTTTTTGAAATTGATTGTGGGAAAACATCGGTTGCCATACAACTCAAGAAATAGATGACTCATAAGCTGGGTTGCAGCCCAGAAAAGTTGAATAATATATTTCTTGCATCAGAAATTCAATCGGGCTTTCATGTTAGTTGTAGCATTTGTAACCCAGAGGTCTTAATCTCATTCCCAATGTAATAGAAGCAGGAATCATATGAGTTTCAGAGCGCAGGGGATCTGTCGGAATGCAAGGACTAGTCTTGTTGAAAATGTAATTTCAACGCAGCCGTACCAACGCCCAAAACCACCAAAGTAAAACAACAAACCCGCGGTAAGTTTCTCGGACCGCTTTTGTGTGAAGGCAGTTTTCGTACATAGGCGACCCGAGAAAATTTAGAGCTGACGCGTGGCTCTCCCCATACGTAACCCTCTGACAGTTTCTCGAGTGGTAAAGTTCGGTTAAAAATGCTCACCCGATATTCTCCTCCGCCTTCCGATCTACTCCATCGCTCTCCACCGTTGATTGTTCAAAGCTGCATACGAGGCTGCAATAAATGTTACGTGAGGTAAAGTTCGGTTAAAAAGGCTCACCCAATATTGTCCTCAACTGTTGGATTAAAAGAGTGGCTGCCCACCATCGATTAAGTCAAAGATGCATACAGGTCTGCAGGGCATGGAGATTGCGTGAAGTAAAATAAATTTTGGTTGACCCTCAATTTTAATATTAATGCATTTAATGAATTTGTCATATTTGTAGGTAAAAGATTTTAATTTTAATGCAACGGAGGTATGGGCATAACATATAAGTTTTTAATTTTATTATTTTATAATTTACGGGCGTAAGTTTTGTTTTACTGAACAAGTAAAACACTTTGTAATGTTTTTTTTTAAATTGCATTGTGAAAATGAAACGCACAGCAGTGCGAGTAAGAAAACCAGGGGAAGCATGTATCAGTGAAAACCATGAAGTCTTTCACACAGCAGTGAAAAGAGTAATGTAAGTTTTGGTGAATACGTAATTTTAACACACCAGTGTGTTGATCCTTTTATTTCTTTTACAGTAGTAAATCCTTATAATCTTTGTTTTCACACAGCAGTGAATGTAAATGAAATTTTTACACACAATGGTGTAAAATTTCAAAGGAGACAGAGTAATTTTGTTAAAATGTTTTGGTGAATCCCTCTGAGTGAAAGAGGATGAATATGTATCAATGATTCTATTTTAATGAATACAAATATTTTTATGGTGGTGTAATACTCTGTTCTTAGTAAAAAAAAAATTAAAAGCTTCCCTGTGCAAAAGGATCCTGGAGTAAAGGAAATAGAGCATTGCCTCTGTGTGCTTGAATTGTTTGTTTTTGGGATTTTGCCAGAAAAATCCCCAACAGTTGTATGAGAGCAGGCTTAGGCTCTTTGAAGGTGACAAAGAAGCTGAAGGGAGGAGTCTTTTGTTGCAGCAGTAGATCTTCTCCAGCAGAGTAAAGGCTCAGTCAAGAAAATACTCAGGTATTTCACAAAGTTTTTGTATGTGTTGTTGAAGAAGCAGTCAGTTGTTTTAAAATACACAGTCAAGAAATTGAAGCATAACTAAGGATGCAAGGAATGGCCAGCACAAGCCCTGGTATGGGTATGTTTAACACCCAGCTCCCACATTTTAATGGGAAAAACTATGACTATTGGGCCATAACCATGAAGGCTGTATTTGTCTCACAAGATTTATGGGAATTAGTTGAAGATGGTTTTGAAGAACCAGCAGATGAAAATGAATTTAATAGATTAACTCAGGCAGAGAAAGATCTATTAAAGAGCAATAAGAAGAAGGACTCAAAAGCCCTTGTATTTTTGTATCAAGCAGTAGACTGGAGTTTGTTTCCAAGGTTAGGAGCAGCTAAGACATCCAATGAAGCATGACAAACCCTCAAGACAGCCTATCAAGGCATGGAGAAAGTGAAGACAGCAAAACTACAGTTGCTGAGGAGAGACTTTGAGAATCTGTGCATGAAGGAGTCAGACAACATTGACTCATTTTTCACACATGTAATTGGTCTGATCACACATATGAGGACTCATGGAGAAACCATTGAAGAAAGGAGGATTGTGGAGAAAATTATTGAGGGTCTTACCCTCAAGTTTTTGATGTTATTGTCACCACCATTGAAGAGACAAAGGATCTCTCAAAACTTTTCAAGTTGATGAGCTACATGCATCACTGATAACACATGAGCAGAGATTGAGTAGGAATGGAAAACTCATCTCTAGAGCAAGCCTTTAAGACCCAGATGTCCTTTGGAAGAGGAAGAGGTCAAGGCAGAGGAAACAAGAGAGGAAGAGGCAGAAGCCAAAACAGAGGTGGAAGGAACAGTCCAGCAAATGCTCAAGAAAGATGCAGCAATTCAAATCAGAACCAAGGCCAAGGCAGCAGCCAACAAAGAGGACAACATCATGCTCAAGGACAAAGGTATGAAAAATCCAATGTCCAATGCTATTATTGTAAAAAATACGGGCATTATGCCAGTGAATGTAGGAAGAAGCAGCATGATATGAGTAATAGACAAAATGCAAATATTACTAGAGAAAACATCAGCCAAAATAATGTGTTGTTAGCTTATAACATGGCTGAAACAAACAATGAAGACATATGGTTTTTACACTCAGGTTGCAGCAACCATATGACAGGAAATATAGCTCTCTTTTCTACCCTAGATAAAAATATGAAATCAGAAGTCACACTAAGAACTGATAGCAAAATTTCTGTTATGGGAAAAAGGGAGGTAAAAATATTTACAAAGCAAGGAGAAAGGAAAACCATAGCAGATGTCTATTATCTCCCCGGAATGAGATGTAACCTCTTGAGTATTGGACAGCTTGTTCAAAAGGGTTACAATGTTTTCTTTGTGAATGATGTATGTACCATCATGATATAGCACCCAGCAAATGATGCATTACTGAAGTGAAGATGACAAGGAACATGATTTTCCCTCTCAGGATCAGGGCAGATTTGAAAAACAAAAAAGAAATTGCAGCAGTTACCCAAGAGGCCTTCCAAAGCGTGCCAAAGGGTGAAAATTGGTTGTGGCACTTGAGATTTGGACATCTCAATTTTGGAAGTCTAAACTTGTTAAGCAGAAAAGGAATGGTGAAAGGATTACCATTGATAGAGAAACCGGACAGCCTATGTGAAGGTTTCATTTTGGGAAAACAACATAGAGAAAGTTTTCCATCAGGTAAAAGCATAAGGGCAAAGGCGCCCTTAGAGATCATCCACTCAGATTTATGTGGACCGATGCAAGCAGCATCATTAGCAGGTAATCAATACTTCCTAACTTTTATTGATGATTTTACAAGAAAGATTTGGATATATTTTCTCAAAAACAAAAGTGAAGTGTTTGAGAAATTCCAAAACTTCAAGGCACTTGTGGAGAACCAAAGCGGGCTGCATATTAAAGTTCTCAGAACTGATAGAGGAGGAGAGTATATCTCCAAGGAATTCCTAAGATTTTGTAGAGAGAATGGAATTCACAAACAATTTACAGCAAGGTACACCCCACAGCAAAATGGAGTTGCTGAAAGGAAGAACAGGGCCATCATGGATATGGCGAGAAGCATGTTGAAGGCAAAGCATTTGCCAAATGACTATTGGGCTGAAGCTGTAAATTGTGCAGCATATATTCTGAACAGGTGTCCTACAAAAGCAGTGATGAATAGAGTGCCAGAAGAAGCATGGAGTGGGAGAAAGCAGGGAGTCACCCACATGAAAGTTTTTTGATGTGTGGCCTATGCACACATTCCAGATCAGCTAAGAAGGAAGTTGGACAGCAAAGGGGAGAAATGTCTTTTCATTGGATACAGTGAAGAATCTAAGGCCTACAGGTTGTATATCCCATCTACCAAGAAGTTTTTTGTGAGCAGAGATGTTCAATTCATTGAAGAGGAAGCTTGGGATGGAAGCATAGAGAAAACAGTGAATGTTAAAAACTGTGTCTCATGATGAAGATGATGAGGAGATGGCTGAAATACATCCCCAAACAGCAGTGCCAACACAAGGACAACAAGGAACACCCTTGAGGAGAAATGAAAGTGCTTCTCCAAGCACACCACAAAGTGGAAATTCAAGTGCATCTTCAAGCACTTGCACACCGAGTGAAAGAGGTAAAAAGTTTAGAAACTTAAGTGACATTTATGATGAAGGAATGAATTCCTTATTTGCCTTGTATTGTCATGTTGATGATCCTATTCATTTCGAAGATGCAATTAAAGATAAGAAGTGGATAGAAGCTATG